>VXAV01009571.1:360467-412110 GCA_013399715.1 Alectura lathami | reverse complement strand
CCTTCCCTGAACTGTGCAGCTGAGGTCCTTCCCTTCCCAGAACAGCAGCCTGGCATCCACAGCCACCCACACCCCGTCCCTTCCTCCCTTCCCCTCCAAGAGAATTCAAATCACCATCTCCCAGCTGATCAGCATGGCTGAATTCCCTCTGACCCACGGATCCTAAATTCCTACATTGTCCTGCGACTGTTTAATTGTTGAGAGAAGATGGGATGGTAGAGGGAACCCATAAATTATTCATTTTTCTCTGAAAAAAAAAATAAAAACCACTGCAGGCAAACTTTCCAATGTTGTTTTGATTGCTTCATTGAAAGCAATTGTGTGTTTTGTTCAGATGGCTGTCTTCCATGATTCATTGCGAGGCCACTAAAAGCACTATATTGTTACATTTCAAGATTATTTGCACTACAGCACACAACTATTTCTTTTCTCCTCTCCTCAGCACCTACAGCCCTCTACCCTCCTGTTCTCTCATCAGCATATTAGAAAATTATGATCAAGAGGAAAAGCATCCATACCGTCCCTTCCCAGGAATCAGCTTGGCAGGATATAATTTCCTCTTACAGGAGAGGGAGAAAAAAATTCAGCTGTTGGCAAATTTTCAGCAGCCAATATTCCTCAGAAACATATAGATTTGATTAAAAACATTTGCTTTCTGTCCAAATCTGGTAGGAGAAAATGAATGGTGCTCTTTGTTAACCATCAATCTTCCCCACTTGTCCATTTGCCAGATGGCACCGCACTTCATAGAAGGAGGAACAATGAGCAAGGAGTCAGTTGTGCAGTAAGTTTGCTTATAATCATTTCATCTCAAGCAACCAAGGGAGAATAAGGATGGAAAGAGGGAAAGAATATTAACTCAGTGTTCATATACATTTTTTTAAATAATAAAAAACCACTCTTGACAACGCTAATTGTTTGTTGACATTTCTGAAATTTCTGCTCACCCCGAATGTATTTCGCATTCTTAAGAGAGCTGCAAATCGAGCATGACCGGCTTGCTATTAAACAGCAAAATGGAAATATTTATATCCTGCTGCAGCAGGCTGAATCCCGTGGCACTGACAAACGTCCCCTTCCCCAGCCCAGAGCCTGCCCCCGTGGCTGAGACTGGGTGGGGGAAAGGGGCAAGAGCAGGGGTAGGGGCCAGAAGCACGCATCAGCCCTGCAGGGACTTCCCTTAAATCCAAACCCAGTTAGAGGTTTGGTTTGTCAAGAAGACTGTTAAAAACAATCAACATCGCTTACTTTTTTAAGAGAAAATTTTATGTGTAAATCACCGAGGCACAGACAAGGAACCCTACGGTGCCACTTTCACAGAGTTGCACTTCAGAACATATCTGCTCTTTAAGATTTGATACCGCCTAACAGCATCTGTTGGTATTATGCCAATAGCATATGTTGGGAGCAGATATGGAGTGGAATGCCAGCATCAATGTATATTTTAGACCAAGCTAAGGAACAACAGAGCAGGGGAGCAGCATGAATTCTTCAGCGAGAAGCAGAACCTGGATGAGCTCCCACAGCAAGCTCAAACCCACAGCGAGGTGCAGGCTCACGATTTGTGGTGCCATGGAGCAGCAGCACCACGCAGGGAGGCTCAGAAGTTCAGGGAACTTCACTTGCCCCAGCACACGCAGAACCAGAGCACCTGAGATTTTTGGGAAGTGCTGGACCCTCGCGCTCCCTGAGGATCTCATTCACAGACACCCACACATCAAAGAAAAAGAAAAATCAAAAACCAGAAAAAAAGCTTTGAAAAATCTCGGCCCTGTCAGTGCTGGCAGATGAAACTATCCCAGGGGAAACATTATTGCCTGGGCTCTAGGGGATCGGATGTAGGCGACCAGGATTCTTTCTTCTGGCTCTGCTGCTGACCTGCTGCTCGAGTCTATTCACTTCCCTCTCTGTGCTTCTGTTTGCTCATCTGCAAAATGAGCAAGATACTAATCTCCTGCTCAAAGCATTTTACAGCCGCGGACAGAATAGCTGAGTACTGCCGGTGTGAAGAATCACATGGCTCACAACCTTTTTTCCAGCTGTTAAGTAGTTAATTGCTCAATCTGAAGCGATCAGATGGCTTCCCTCTCCAGCCAGTCCTTCCTATCAAACTGAAATCCTGGAGTACCACTAAAAACACCTTGTGGAATTGTCTGGTTTCTCTACCAACTGTCTTCGCTCCCCTCCCAACGGTTTGGTGAGGTATGAAGCCAGACAGGAAAGAAGTTCTGCAAAAGAAGCGAGTAACAGAAATAACCCCCCACCCCCCCCCAAACCAACAAGAACCACCCCACCTGAACTCCAAACTGCCAAGAAAAATTCCATCTGCCTAATACATTACAGCTAACAGCAACAGCCCCATGGTTACTGCATTATCCAGCACAGAACAATTTCATGCTCTTAAACGCCTTCATGGGGGAAAAAAAGTCACAGCAAGTCTTGGCAATGTTTAAGTGGAACAAAGTGAAAAACAGCCCGAGTTACAATACAGGGAGCTGTTTGCCTACAAAGTAACTTAATCTCCTCATACAGCTGCGTGCTTGAAAGGCACAGGAGGAAGGAGCTTTGCGGCATTATCTGCTGCACACAGCGGACAGGGGCAAGCAGCGCTGGCTGGCGATGCTCAGCTTGGTGCTGCCAGCACAGGGGGCCACATCTGGCAGCAGCTGGAGGAGGAGGGAGCTGCAAGAGCGGTGCTCAGTGCCGTGCCATCTTCTTCCAGGCAGGAATGGATTCTTCGGTTTGATCTGGGCCCTCATTTTTGGGATGAGAAAGCTTACCCTCTCTTTAGCCTACCCATGATGCAAGCATCCCCAATGAAGGAGAAACTTTTTTCTTTTTTAAACTAACTTACTTGCAATGAGCCTGTCACTTACAGATTTGCATTTCCAGTCGATATCCAGGCTGAGGCGTGGATATCAGTACACGGCAAAGACCAGAGGAGAAGAATAACTGCTTGCACAATATCTACCGCTGTGCCAAAAAATAGGTGGGGAAACAAACAGCACACCATTACAAACAAAAAAAAAAAAANCTCTTTGAAGGCCAGACTGCTTGATTTTATGTGCTGTGTCAAAGCCATAGAACAATTCATTCAAAAATAGTCACCGTGGGCTAGTTTAAATTAAATTTTGAATTTATAAACCATTATAAGAAATGGAGATTTCCAGTTTATGAGGGTATTTTAAGAAACATTCAAGTTGGGGAGGTGTAGAGAGAAGAAATTTCTCAATTTTAATAAGGATACAATTTTAACAGCCAGAAATGCATTGCAGTTGTCTGATGAGTCTCACAGCAGCCCTTAACCACCCTGCCCCTCTTGACATTGATGGATTGCATAATTCCAGGAAGTAAAATATAATTATGGAGACAGATGAACAGACACCCAAGAAACAGAATAAAAAGATACTGCATGACCATAAAAAGCAATATTTCATATATAACATTATTGAAACTAAGAAAATATTATCTAAGAAAATGTTATCTGCATAAAGACTCTCTGCCTGGCCTACTGAAATTCATAAAGAACAGGTGGAATTTTGTTCTGTGCATGGTCTACCCAGAATTTATTTGTACAGTCATTTTGCAGCAGTACTTCAAGAAATCTGTATCATTATGGAGCCACATGGCATGAACATCATAAAACTAACAGGATTTATCTTTTCCCCATTAGCCACCAACAGACCACACCCTGCACTGCCTACTTGGAAAGGCCACGACGCTCCAGCTTCCAGGACTGAGGATCTGCTTTAACCACGGGATGCTAGGGGTGGGACAGAGCTCTGCAGATGCCTGACCCCTGCGCAGAGCAGGCTCAGCCCCAGCACACTGCTCAGGACCAGGCCTGGAGGGTTAACCCCAGGGGTCCATCAGAGTACACACCACTGTCAGATAATTAGTCACGTAATGCTCAAAAATCTGCCAATAATTACACTTCAGATTTTAAGACCTGATAGCATTTTATTTATTTATTTTGTTATTACTATTTCTAGAGCTAATACATGAAGAAATGCAACCTTCTCTCTATGCCTGCTTCATTCACAGTGATGGTTTTTCCTGTTTTCCCCAATTTGCATCCACAATCAATCAACTAAGAGCTCCCTAAAAGAAAACAAAAATCCACACCTCTCTCCCAGCTTTCTTCGCCTAGATCATGCACTCAGCCCTTTCCGGATCAAAACGCCTCTGACAAAGCCCTGCATTGTGTCCCAAAGGTCAGCTATGAGACCTGCTCTGGCAAAAAGGGAAAAAATTGATGGCTGGCGGCTGAGCAATTTGGCCAGATTATGTCTCTTAACAGCAGGAAAACCCAGGGGAGGACATCTCTGGCTACAGAGCTTCCCAGAGGTAATTCCTGAGCTAGTTTCAAAGCGATGGCAAGCATTCCTTGGCACAGCAGAGCACAAATGCTTTGTGCATGCAGAAGCTGCTGGGAGCCACCCGAGAGCCTGCTGCTGCTGCTCCTGGGGACCAGCGAAGCCTGCAAACCTCATGCCCCAGCCACAAGCACTCACAGGCACATGCTGCCTGCTGCCCTTTTCCTCAGCACAGCAGTGCTAATCCTCGCTCAGTATTTAAGGGTGTTCCAGCATTCACTGCTTAAAAAAACAGATGATTTTCATCCTGAAGTTGTTCACTGTAAGCAGGAAAAAAAAAAAAATCACAGTATCTTACTAAAGAGTTTGTCTAAACAGCTGAACTACAAAGTGCATTTTTCTGTCTGTATTTTCAAAAGAATTTAACAATAACAGAACTGAAGGAAGGAAGAACACTGAAGAAGCATTAAACAAAAATCCCAAGCAGCAAAACAAGCAACATGCACATATATTTCACATACAGCCTTCCCCCTCAAACCACTTAAGAAAAACGTTCTCTAGACAGATGGTGTTTTCTCTGTCTTGACTCCAGTTCAAATCTCCTTTTTGGAGAGACCAAGTTTTCCACTGAACTGCACATTATACACCAACAAAGAATAAATAGGCTAAATATAGCTTGCAGCCAAATTGCTGCAGTCTTGTGGTGCAGTATATCCAGAAGTCCTTTAAGGACAGTCAGCACGCCATCAGTGCACCCTGCACCAGGTTGAGGTTCTCCACTTTATAAATCAATGCCATCCCTCCCAGCGCTCTCTGCAGCATGCTTATTCTTGGGCTGCGAAAGCTGCCTCACCCACATTGAAAAATGCTGAAGACAAGAGCGCCTTGAAGCTGCTCTGCTCTCATATTTCACGCAGGACTGCTCACTTGTGGGACTGAATGGCTCAGTACCAGCGTAATGGGACACAGAGCCAGCCATCTGTAAGCCACTGGTTTCCTCATTATGTTCGCCTGGTCAGCAATGACTAAAATTAATTATCCCACCACTACCGTTCAATAAATTGCATGGAGTAGCTAGCAGGACTCCAGGACATTGGGGGATGCCTGTATTTTGAGCAAACAGTCAAGGATGCAGCAAAGAACCGAAGGCGGAAAGGCAGCTGCTCCTCTGTCCCCCCACCAAGCATCTGAGAAGTCCAGGCTGAGGCTGTCAGTTGGCACTGCTGCTCAAAGCTGAAGGAAACACGAAAACAACCACTGCACACCTGCAAAAGCTTCGTTCGGGGAGACGCTGAGCACCCACGTGCGGGGTGCTTTGTGCTGCTCCCAGAGAGGTAAAGGGAGAGAAGCAAGGCCCTCAGGTAGCACTGGTGAGCCTGTGGCTTTCCAATCCCCCAGCTGCCTCTGCTGCTTGAAGCAGCCTGTCCAACGCACAAGACATGCTGCACCCTCCAGCAGGTGCGTCACAAACAGCCTGCTGTGACAGTCAGAGACCTGGCCCCATCGGCCCAGTGCAGGGTTTGGGCTCTGCCATCTGTGCAGTGGAGAGCATCAGAGCACGCGGTCATAGCGGGCTCTCCTGGCACCAAAAACCTCCTTTACAGGGAAATAATCAGGGCCAGTGAAATCCCTATCAGTGTTTATCAGGAAGTTTCCTAGCAAAACGTGCTTCACTTTATGTGCCCACTGCCACCCAGGCTGCATGACATGCTACACTCGGTAGGAGGAGAGCCAAAACACAGAAGAAAGGTTCACTGTCCAGGCCAACCAGGCATTCAGAGATCTTCAGCATCAGCTTCCCCTCGCATGCTTGCCTGAAAGCACAGTGAGGGGCTTGAGCTTACAAGGTGCATAAAATTCATACCCAAAACAGCACTAAATCCACAGAGCATCAGCTCAAGGCAGAAATGGATGCCTGGTGTCAGGACAGCATCACAACACGCTTCGGTCTACACAGAGCTGGGAAGACCGGGACACAGGGCTCTGAGCCCAGCCCTGCTTTACCTGCAGGCACCGCGTGTCTCTCCACAGAGTGCTCCCTGGCCTTGCTGTTGTGCATTTTTGGGGGATGCTTTTTTTATTATTACTTTCCATTTTGCTCAACAGCCCACTGCCTGACCCACTGAGCACCATCTGGCCCCAGGTGAGCTGCTCCCTGTGTACACATCACACTTCATTTCAGCAGGCAAGACCCCTGTCGCAGTGGCAATGCAGGAAACGCTTATTGTTTTACATGTTTACAAACAGCCCCTTCAGATCTCCCTTCCCTCTCTGTCCCCTGAGGTAATATGTATTGTAATAAATTCCTAATTCACATTACGATGATTTAAACAGCTTTGGAGTGGCATGTTTTAGTGCCTTGATTCAATTGTCTGCCTCTCAAACTGACAGCCTGCTCGCTGCAGCTCCCCGGCGGTGCGGAGCTGCTCCCTCGCAAACATGGATAAATATGCAGGAAGAGCCACACTTGTAGAAAAGGAATTAGTAACAACGTCACTTGAGCTCCTCATCAAGGAGATGGGATAAATACTGCCGGCTTGCCCCAAGCACATCACTAGGCTAAAAAACCTTTGTGTCTGGGGTTACCTTTGAACAATGCTGTCAAGAAGAAGCTTTTTGTTCCCTTTATGACAAATTCCTGTCACCCAGGGAAAGAAATCCTGGCAGGCTCACTGCCACCACACCTTCTTCAGTTGCTGCAGCATCTTGTAAGACGTATGCAAAGGAAGGGAGGCTGGAGTGCCTCGTATTAGGAGGAGACAGAACCCTGTGTCGGGGGAAACGCACACAAGACTGCACCGCTACACAAGTCTTGAGCAACGGAAAGCCACTGACAAAGCTTCAGTGATTCTGCTGGTGCACCACAAGGAAATTGCCTCACTACAACGTGACAGCAAAAGGTAGCTTTTAAATACAGTAACGGCTGCCTTACAAGGCAGGCAGCTGCATCTAGGTATGTAATAGACCGTGGGCAATTGCTTAATGTTTTCACCTTGCACTAACCCCAGACGATTCTCATTTGTATTCACAACTTTTAAGTCACTGCCTGCCTCTTGCAGCACCAACCCCATCCTCACAATGCTTTCAGGCACTACAAGCACCTTATATTCTTCTGCACTTGTTGAAGAAAGTGTATCTATCATGTCAGAAGACTTGCTAGGTCTCAGTCTGGCGAACAAACAAGCAAGTCTTCAGAGCAAGGACAAACTTTTCATCCTTGTATCTCAAGGAAAATATAAGAGCTTACACAGGATAGATGCTGTATTTCAGCACAATCCTCCTCCAAACACTGCAGCGGGCTGTCAAGCCATATTAGCACAGATATGTCTCATAACTCACTCGGGATGCACTTTTCAAAGATGCAAACCTCGGAACATATGTACCCATTGAGATAGGGCATAAAATGAAAAATTCAACAGAAAAGTCAACAACAGTTTATAGAGAAGGATTATGGATGCAAAGAGATTTGCATTTGATATATAAGCAAATCCCAGTGATCTGGATTAAAGCAGGAAAGCCTACTTCAGACATGCAGGAAGGATGTGGTGGGGGGGGGGGAGCAGAAAAAAAGAACAATTAAGAAGTCTACAGGGCCATAATTTAGCCCATAGGACAAAACAGGTCTGGAGCACGGGGAGATGGGCTGCAGCAGATGGGAGCTGGCTCCCAGCACACAGGGATAGCCAGCCGCTTGCCCATGGCACCGGCGAGACCAGGACTGCACTGGGAGCTTCAGACTCCCCAGCTCTTTCCTTCAGAGCACAGGAAAGCTGCTTTTTAACCAATTTCTCCACTAATAACCCACAGGTTCAGTCGAAAGCATGAAGCACTAAGGCAGCTCAGCAGAAAGGTGACGTGAGCTCTGCAAGCACCCTGCTTCCCTCTGCTCTGCCCAGCCCCAGCGCGGCCTCACCCAGCGAGATGGCACTCGCCACCGGCAGCTCCTACAGTAAAAGGATGTTTTAATTAACACAGTGTCAGGCAATAGAGGAAAAACATATTTAGACCTGGATCAGCATATGCTTCACTTAACGATAATCGTCGTGTTGACAAAGAGCTTGACAGCTAAAGTATACACTGATCTAGGTCTAAACACGTTTTTCTGTAACGCTCTGTATGACATCAGCAAAAAGGTATGAATTGAGAGAAGTAGTCTTGAGCCGACTTTGGTGCCTTTAAATCATCGTGCTCCTACATCCCACAGAGAAAAGCTCTCCTATCTGGCTTACATAATGGAGATGAAGACGAACCCTGACTCTTCTTCTACAAACTGTATATTCACTGTGACAACTGCTTTTTTGTTTCCTAAACAGAATAAAATTAGTTCCATCTGCATTTTAATGAGGAAGAGACTGCAGCGCTGCTGCCCAAGGATGCTAATGGAGACTTTTAAGATAGAAGGTCCTTCAGTCTCCCTCACCAGCTCTAATGCCCTGCCAGGGAGGAAATGCAGCAAGCCCCAAGCAGCCTCGAAGCATTCCCCACTGCTTGTCCGAGTGCTTAATTACTGACCAATTTACAGAAAGGCAATGCCCCTGCTTTGTACTTGGGCAAATACTGAATTAGAGAAGAATTTAAAGTTAGTAGATAATGGCAGATACCAGTGCAGCATTTGACTACTGATAGCAAAAGGGAGTTAAGTAAGCATCTCAAACAGGGAAAACCCCAACCCTCTGCAAAGCAGGGGGAGCATCAATCACAAGCTGTCATGATATCCCATTGTTCAGCACTGTTAGCATTAGAAAACAGTCACCAGGGATTAAGGCAGCAGAGTATGTGTAGTAGTTACTGACTGCTAAGCAAATGCATGCTGCCTGGTAACACATGGCGCAAGGCTGCGATTAATCATCACCGTGCGACAGAAGGCGTACTACTGCGATAGCGTCAGGAACTGAACTGTGCCCTGCCTCTGATGACAAGCTGCTTACCCTAACACGTACCACATTTGTGTGACTAAGAAAGCATCCTCAACTTGCTTATTTGCTGATGGCTGAAGCCCAAAGGACACGGGTGAAACACTCAGGGTTTGATTGCTGATGGTGCTTGGATGAAAAGCATCTTTGATAGGAGCCGGTGCGTTTTTCCAGGAAACCACCTAAAGCCATCTTCTTTCCCCTCAAATCACGCTGCTAGCAGACCTCCTCTGGATTTACAGTAACAGCATTTCTCTAGACAAGCTGCAAAAGGTGGTAGCCTGTAGTGACAACAAACCCGATACTCTTACTCTCCGTTTTTTATATAAAAATCAAGAAGTAAACTAAGCTTCAGACCTTCAGTAAGTCCACATCTGCCTTCACAAATTACTTTGCAAAACTAAACCTTTTTCTCCCTACTTTCTGTGATATCCACTGTAGCCAAGTTTCAAGTAACCTCTAAAAGCTGTGCAGGAGGTTATGGATCCTGCTTCCATCTATTACCAGAATTGATTTTGATTGAGGTTTAAAAACAGGCAAAACAAAACAAAAGCTCTGTATCATCAGCAAGGGAAGAAAGTAGAACCTCTTGCCTCTCCCATTCTGCCTGCTGCAAGGGGCAATTGCTGAAGCTCTGCTTTGCATTCAGCAGTGTTTCACTGGAGCAATTATTTATCAGTGGTATGGACAATAGCATTGATTGTTACAAGTTGGATTGATTAAACAGACAAGTTGGCACAGCCTCTCTTTCCCTGCCTGCCATATGTTTCTTCTTAAACATCTGGTAAAATCCTTGTATTTCCTTGAGTAACCTAACAGGTGTTGAATCAAATCCTTAATGCTTCAGTTTTCCCATTGGAAGTAGATGGGTGAAGGAGACAGAAGAATATTCCATTTCCAATCTGTCTCATTCCTTCCTCCTCCGTGGTGGCCTCACTAATGGCCTTAGGTAAAAAGGAGAGAAGGAGACTCCAGTCAGCCGTGTCTTTTGACAGGAAGAAGATTCTGTATCAAGCCAAGGCAGTCAGACCTTATTCTACCAAAATTCTCCCCTATTCCTTTACACAGCACAAAGAATGCCAAAAAAAAAAAAAAAAAAAAAAAAAAAAAAAAGACTTCTACGTTAGCACTCGTGCACATTGTCATTGCAAGTGTTGAAAACTCTGCCTCCCACCTAAGCAGGGCTTGCACACCGTGCTGAGCCGCTGGGGCAACGGGAGCCACCAACCCTCCGCTGCAGGAAGCCACCGCCTGCTGCAGGGCACCAGCACCCCTCCAGCCCTACATCGGGCAGTGGGCCAGAGATGTAATCCTAGCTGAAAGAGCACAAACACAGGTGCCTAGCAGAGAGGGCACTATTTTGAAAAATGCAACACCACTTCAGCTAATTAAGTCTTATCTGTTTAAAGCTACAGGATAGTTTGATAACAATTAGGAAGGACTCCCAACAGGCTGTTGGGATCAAAGGCCCTTTCTGCTACAACGTTTAACAAGGAAATTAGCACTTTTGCCAAGTAATTTGCACATGCTGCCAAAGTTGTTTTAACTTGCTGTAATATTTTAGTTTTAACTATGTACCTGCAGAGATGCTGCTTTGATTCCAGCGCTCTGCATGCCAGCCATAGGTTCCCAACCACAACACCAGCTCCCATTGACTGCTGGACCACAAATGGCCTAACACAGAAGGACAGCAGTGCTTGCTGCTAATCACCTTAGGAAAAAAAAAAAAAAANTAAAAAAACACAAAAAAAAAAAAAAAAAAAAAAAAAAAAAAAGTTTGAAGGCAAAAAAAATCCCTCACTGCTTTTTTCTTCATGGAAACTAAATATTTCCGAAGACTGCTTGTGGGAGCTGAACCCTTAATGTCACAAAAATTAATGAGAACTGTGATGTTGAGATACCATGCGTGCTTGGAAAATTCCAACTGGACTCTTCTGATGAGTTTTTAATACTAGAGGCTGGGGAGAAATCATGACTCTAGAGAGCTGTAATGATGAATGGCTGGGGAACACTGAATATAATAAGGGAAAATACAAATTCAACAGCTGTATTTCATAAAAAAACAATAAACCCATGCACAGCAGTTTTTCTTTTTTAATTCAGTGCTGTGTTTAAAGAGACATTCTGATACCCAGTAAATTATGCTCACATATCCACCACTGATTACCCTTTAATAAAAGCAAGCTTCCAGCAGACCAGGGTACTTGTCTTCTGGTTCGCCGTGATCCAGCGCAGAGCTAAGCACGAGCATGCAGTTTGACTCCCCTGTTCCCTTAAGTACAGCCTGTTATATTCTGAGATCCACACTTCTTGTACCCAGAGCCATCCATGTGCCACAGCTGCTGCCCTTTGGGCTGCTGAACAAACTGGATCCTGGAAGGACAGGCTTTCCCCAGGCTGCTGGCATATGGAGACAATCCCGTCCGGATTTAGCTCAGTTCAATGGCCAAGAAGCCAGTTTATCAGTGAACTCAACACAGCTCTTCCCAGCCAGCAGCCCGTGCGCCAACTCATGGTTGTGTTTCCTCCTTTTAGTAAATCAGTAGTAAATTCCCTAGAACAACCACATCCTGCCCCCGCAGTAGTTCCAAAGTGACATGATGGGCTCCTCTTCTGCTGTCTTCCAAAGCCACCTTCAGATTTTTACGGCCCTTCAAAGGGAGCTTTGAGCTTTCCACCATGTTTAATTAGCACACAGAGTGCACCAGGTTCTCAAGTTTTTAATCATACAAGCTTTGTGAATTTATTAACAAGCCATCAGACAGCATGAGAACAGGAATTAAGTGTATTTGCAATCCTTTTGCTACTTCTGTCCAAATGATGATCGTTACACGCCAAGAGACTCCAAGGGCTCACAATTACCATGTTACAGCAGCTCCCGCACTCTTAAATCAAAGGCTAAAGGCTTAAATCAAAATCACAGTGCCAGGTGCTGTAAAAAAGTTGAAAAAAAAAACAGCTTCTGAAAAATTCTAAGCATAGTGGCAAGCAGACTGGCAGGCAAAGAATACAGACAGCAGTAACTGTCACACACTGCTTATCTGACCTCAGATAAGTTGTTTACTTTTTGCCTGGGTTTCATATCTGTAAAATCTAGCTGATAATACTGTGTTCAGAGCTCCCAAGTTCCATGTCCTCGCCAATGCAATCCATTTTTTAAAATGCAAAAGTGAGATGAATAGTCATTCATATTTTTGGATATGAAAATCTCTGCTGATCTACTCACTTCAGGATGATTCTTTAAGTGTTAAGCAGAACGATTTTCTCCTTAAAAGCAAAAACCAAGCTGGACACATTAACTCAAATTACACAAAACCTTATGTCAGAAGTGTTATTTTCTATTGTGTATGAAGTGTGCACACCTTCTGTAGTCTGAAATCCATCAGCAGCTATGACCAAATCAGCGTGCATCCATCTGCCATACATAAAAAGCTACACTTCTGCATTTAGTTCAATACCAAGACACAGGCACCCAAAATCACCAGAAACAGCCCTTTAGATGGCTTGCTGCATTTCTGAGAGCACAAAGCTCTTTCTGGTTTACACACAGTAAGCAAAGTACAGCCAGAAGAACAATCACTTGCAAGGACAGGTATTTCCAATTCAGGCTGGAGAGGGTTTGGAGCACAAATTTCAGACTACTATTAGTTAAAATCCAAACCAGACCAGAAAACAAACCAACCTCCCTTTCCCATCATTAATAAGAAACCAACCCCCAGAACACAGTAACTCGAGCAAATTTTCCAAGATACTTTCTCAAAGACAGAACACTGGAAGAGTTCCCAGTATGATTTTTTTTTTTTTCCAAAGAGCACACGTGCTAACAGCAGGGACAGCGAGACAGGTGCCCTCTCCCTTGGAGAAGAGGAGGGTCTCCAACTCTTCGAACAGATACAGAAACCTACATTCAATTTGGCCAATTCCTTCCACCTCAGTTTTCTCTCACTTCCATTGGAATATCCCTAACAGCCTAACATCCAGATCCATGTCACAGAAAAAGCATCACTGTAGCCCTTCAAAATTAAGGATGCTACACACACTGATTACTGCCATGCGCAGCCAACGCACGGATGCAGATAAAGCCAAGGCAGGACAGACTGAGCCATCACTCACTGCAGTGGTCACGGGGCTCCTCAGAGTAAAGATTAGAGTCGGTCAGTCACAGGAGGACAAAGGTTGTCTGAAGGCAGTTTGACTGACGTTCTCCTTAAAAATCCTGGCTTAATACTGATGTCAGAAATAGCTGGGATTAATACAACGGAGCTGTCCAGTCAGGTCTACTGAAAGCACCAAAAAATTCACTGGGAATGTTAACAGAGAACAAAAAGATAAACTGTAGGAAATGAATCAAAACCAGAAGGCTCATTTCCATTTCAAAGAAAATAACTTATGGCTCAGACAACAAGGTAAGGAGTACTCAGGTGCAGTTCCACTGTCTTTCCAAATCTGCTTGCAAAGAGGAAGGAACCAGTTGGATTCAGTTTCGGCAGTGGGACAAGGTTTTGGATCTCCCTTTTGCAGCATGAGAACAGGGAAAGTGGTTCTTGGGAAGAGCAGATAAGCTCTGGGCATCCTTCTCCCTGTGCTCAGCACCTCTGCTTCCCTTGCTGGCAGCAGCCACCCACATCTCAAGCAACTGAAAGCCTTCCCTCCTGCATTGCTGTGCCATTTAGATAAGCACCCTGTTATCACTCCAAGAAGCACAAAGAAGTTTTACCAATATTACAGGGGTGACATACAATGCAGCTAAGCGAGAAGCTGCTGTCACAAGGCCCGCCAGACCCCTCACAGCCTTCCAGTTTGTGCCATTAACAGTTAGAGATTAGATTACTGTGCTTGGTGAAGTCATTAACCACGATCGCAAGGCAAGCAGGTTCTGCACCAGAGGGACAACCAGCAGAGCAGGTGGGGACTTGGGCTTGGAAAGAAGGGACAATGTGGACCAAGAAAGACAAGGAGGCTAAAGGCAATACCAGTAACTGAAACAAAGTGCCACGTGCGAAGGAAAGTTTAGCAAACACAAACACAGAGCCCACCAAAAAGCATAAAGGCACCTTTACAGCAGGCAAGGCTGCAGAGGCTGGCTGAACAACTACAGAACCTCACTTTGTGCTAGATGCGGGCACGCAGCTCATCCATGCATTTGACCCGGGCATTATTGCTGCAGAACAGCTTCCACGAGTTAATTCCGCTGCCAAAATCTCACCAGCCAGTTCTAATCCTTTTAAATGGTGGGGGATTTCTGCTGATCTTCTATATCTAGGGATCAAACCAGCAAGGCAGAAACAGGGGAAAAAGGAAAAAAAAAAAAAAAAAAAAAAAAAAAAAAGAGTTTACTTTGATTTAGCACCGGGTGGATTTTCAGTCGAGCAATGAAGTTAAATGCTACATAGCTTTAAAATAAAATCCACAACACTTTTTGCTGCAAGCATCTTGGGAGGCCTCCTCTAGATATTAACAGGACCCAAAGGATCTCATCTTCCACGCCTTCCCCTTTATAAGGTTTCCTTACTCAGGCTTACACGTGCTTAGGAAATCCCCCACTGCTGACTGGGATATGAGGTCTCCTTCTCACACCATTTTCCTCTTTGAAATGGTGTTATCATGCAAGCAAAACCATTCTGCTTGTGCATTTTAACATCAGAAACAAACCCAGCTCTTCTCTTTAAAAAAGCCATCTGATTTGTCAGCAACTTTTAGAGTGACTGGGCCTGTGCACACTGGTCTCCAGTGCGCTGAAATATCAGAATTAAAAAGAACCGAGACCACATCAGCTAAGCCAGATTTAATAACAACTGTCAAGAGAACAAAATTAATAGTCTCCCATTTCCATCTTCCTATAATAAAAGCTTTAATTTCTGGACAAACCACTGCATCCCTGGTGTACATGATCCACTTCATTAGCTGCCAATTTGGAATCAATACTACCAGCACAGACGGGCCTGCTTATTTGAAGATGTGAATCAGGACAGCAATGATGGCTGTGGGATGGCTACAGCATGTCAGAGACCCCGGGCACACCGGGAAACCTGCAGCTCTGCTGCCTTGTCTTGCAGCACATTTCCGTGACGGCGGTGACGCGGGGCCGCCTGCGCCTGCACTTTGCCCGCCAGCAGTTCAAAAGCCGCCAGCCACCTCAGTCTCCAGGTTTATTGACACTGCAAACTTTATTGAAATCTGATTTATAAACACTGTTCAGCAAGGCTGCGATAAACTCTTAAGTGATTACACAAACAACCCAGCAGACTCAACTCAAAATTCAGCTCTAGTCAGAACTTTTTTTTTTCAAGTACAGTTCCAAAAGCATGAGTAGTTTGATGAAATTCAGCTGTGTGGGACAGCATGCCAACGAAATACATCTGTCACTAATAAAAATAACAAAATGGAGCCTGTGTAAGGCCTATCTGTACTTCTGCATCAACTTCCACTCATTCCTACCAAGTTAGACTATTAATAGCACCATCAATGCAGCAATAAACTAAATACTTTTAATAGCTGTACTAGAAAGTTTACCAAACAGGCAACAGCAATAGCAAGCACTGTGCAAAAGCAGCAGTCCACTCCAACACACAAGAGCTCCAGAACAAAGCCTTGCAACGCACACACATCGCTGTGCCACCAACACGTGTTCCTTGCAATTGAGTTTCACTTGTTCCCAAAACCATCCTGGTGGTGATTTGGGAGGCTCCTGGCTCCTGCTTCAGAGAGGAGCAGATACGGTGACTGCAGAAAGGCAGTAAAGAGCAAGAAAGGAGAGGGGACAGTGTTACAGGGCTGGTGAGCCTCAGTCCTACAAGGTGGTTCTACTGAATAACCCGAATGAAAAAAAAAAATTGTACTTTCATTTACACAGAAAGGTTATTTTGCTTTAACAATCTTATCACAGCAGTGAATGCAGAAACTGAACCAGGACAGAAAGCCCGTTGCCTTAACGAAGCACTGCCAGCGAGTGCAGCTGGCCATCCAAAGCGCTCCTCGCTGCGTTTGGTTTTGCTGTGTAACTACTGTCCATAAATCAGCAAAATTCTGGTAGCACACAAGTTGCCATAACATCACTTTGTGTCCCTAAGAACCATTTTTCATTCCCAGCCTGGGCTCCCAGGTCCACCCATCAGACTGATTTATCTACTGGGAAGCCTAAACAGAGTAAGGATCAAGCCTGACGCTTGTACTTGCCCTCTCCATCTTGTATTGCTTATGATATTCTTAATATTCTAGAAATACCCAAACTCCCTCTCATACACAGTTCTGCCAATTTAGTTTCCTTATCATAAACTGCAAGTGAAAAATTACATTCACTACCACCAGAAAGCAAAATGCTGCAAGATTATTATTCCAATTGTTTATATCAAATCTCTGCAAACCTTTGACAGTGCTTTCGGTAACTGCCACCCACAAGCAGAGGCCCTCCAGCACAGTGCTCGCAGCATGGGGTTAATATGCTTTCCTCCAGCTTTTGTCAGCTGCCTTTGCTCCACAGACCATCGGGACACAGCTCTCAGGGCAGCTCCACACAGCACTGCCCTGCCCAGCGGGATTCAGCGCAGCACGAACCTCACGGGGATCTCTGCAAGCTGCTATGGCAGAGAAGTATTTCTGTATTTATCCACCTACGGGTAGGCCACGAGCATGCATCTGCTTTTCGAGGTATATATAAATCAGTGACAGGAAACGGGGTCCTCAGGGGGATCACTGCCTCGATGCGTGAAGGAACGTGGTCCCTTTGGGGCAGCATCCAGCTCCCGGAGCATGCTGCCGAGCACCAGCAACCCCCGTGACGCTCCACAGCGGGCGCAGCGAACGCGTGCTGCCCTGTGAACACATGCATCTCCTGCACGGCGGGCACCAAACCCAGGATTCGGCATCTGAGAACAGCTCCCTTCTCCCCCACTGTTTTGCATACAGGAACTGACTCATCCGTATGTTTTTCCCCCTCATTCCAAGGCAGATATGAAAGATAATATTCCTCATTTCAATATTTAATCATATGCTTCATTTAATAATGAGTCCAAGAATAATTTAATCCTGGCTATCAACATAAAGGAGATATTGTTCCTTTCGCTTGACTATGCAAGAAAATAAAAAGCCTCTGCTGTTTCTGGCTGCTCTGGGCCAGCATTTTGCTTGCCCTGACTCATGACGTAAACACCAGCGGCTCTGATCACAGGCAAAACCCGGACCTGCACTGGAAGGGGGCACAGAATGCTCCTCGGAGCAGCTCCACCTGCCCAATTCCAAACGCTGCCGTCACCCTTGGACGGCACAAGCTCGCTTATGAAACGGGAAGCTGACATCTCATGGCACGTTGCCTCGTGCCTCGGTGCAGAAAAACACGTCACGTGCTGCGGATCTCTGGAAGCATCACCACTCCCTTATGGTATGCGATCTCTTGCCAAGAATAAATAGGACAGAGTCCAGCATAGGAATCACATAACATTTGGCTCACTGATAATTTTTTTGTTACTGTATGTTATTATACTAAACCTACTGTTCAGGTACTGTCCACTCTGGAAAAACCTCATCAGCAATGAAAAACCTGGACTTAAGTACAAGGTGATTAATAATCCAGAATGTTTTGTGTAGATGCTCAGTTCGAAACTTGAAGAGAGTCCAAACCTCTGAAAAGCGCAAGCACTCACTTTTTGCACATTGCATTTACGTGGTTTAAATGATCCCCCCAAATGTGCTCCTCTGAGGACTAGCAGTCCTTGTTCTCTATGCATTTGTTAAGACTCCTGGGACTTGTCCGTCTCTTGTCCAACTTTGTCCATTTATAAAACAGAAGAATGACAACACCTATTTCAGCATTTTTAAATGAACATTTTAAATGTAACTCCTTTTAACTTGGCAATAGTTGTGCATTTAAATGCTCTGCTTTGTTTTTTGGTTAAAAGGCTTAATTTCAGCTCTCTTATCTAGTTCCTTCTAAAACATTTCTGTTCATTATTACACGTGTGCACTTCCTCCCTTAAATCTCTCCTCTATTTCTCACTCTGCATACTTTACTTTGGAAACATTAAATGGAACTTATCACTTATTCCTGGAAAAAGAACATTTAACATTTGAATAAGAGTCCTTCAGAGATAAAGCATCCCAGGTTAAATCTAATGATGTCCAGGGGAATTCTATGCAAGTGATGAGCTGCCTGCTAATATGTTAATGCTTTAGGGAAGAAAAATATCAATTAAATTTCATAGCATGCAACCACATATTGACCTTGAAAGCTATCTGTAACTTAGTTTAAACTTGGAAACTCAAAAGTCTAAGTCAGAACTTCTGCCCCAATTGGTTTTCACTTCACTGAAGAATGACACATCTCTGTTGAGACCATAGAAAAATTACCAGAATCAATCTGAAAAATAAAAAAAAAAATCCCTAAATCCTATTAAGCGTTGGTTTTTGGTCATTGCCTACGGAGACAGCAGCACTTTTTTCTCTTGCAGCCTCCTGATAACGCTAAAAAAGAACTGAGGGCCACAACAGCATGTCTGCCAGCTCCAGAGCTGCCTCGCACCGAGGCTTGTATGAAGATTTCCATGAGTAAGTATTTCCTTACCAGGATTACAACCCAGCACCGTCCAGCACCAGCACACAGATGGCAAGGGCGAGTCAAAGGAAGGAAAGCCACTGTCACAAACCGTTTGACAGATCAGACCAAGCCCAGGAGGCAGATCTCTCACCTGGAACTGGACTCGACCTTTAAAGCCTCTCCCACTGCAATGCCCATTACTAAGCACGCTGGAATTCAGACTGTGCCAGATCCTCCACTATAATTCAATATGTAGGGCTTTTTTGTAATTATTATTTTTATCTGTGCCAGTCTAGCTTCTCAGTCTGAGAAAAAAGTGTTTTTGTGTTCCATTAGTTAGCATACTGTTCTCTGCATCAGGAAGAAGAGAAAGGAATATGAGAGTCACAACAGCTGCACTGTGCTGCAGGATTCATCCACACAGCTCTAAATGTAATACTCAGCATTTTCAGGGTTCACAAAGAACGTGATACGTGCACATCGTTCCTACTTACAGAGGCCAAGCAAAAAAATCTGATGTATTTATTCTCAATAGATATGCTTAATTTCATTAAATACATACGATTTGGATACCCAAGCCATCATCCCAAAAAGGGGAAGAAAGTCCTATTTTCTATTTCTAGGGCACGTCTGGCAAAGCCCAGCTCCCTATCACAATTCAGCTTGCTTTCTGTAGGTGCTTATAGCTGGTCAGCAGAACCACAGGGTCTAGTGCTTGCCTGGCTGCTGGAGGACAACCAAGCCTGCCTTCCCACTGAAAATGTCCTGGGGCACGTAACAAAGGTTTCGAAATCCCTCCAACATTCCTCAGAGGTTGAACTGAAATTTGTGACGCCCAGGCTGATGAAAGGGTGCGATGTTGCAACAGCACAGCTACGTCCCAGTCAGCTGACACCAGGGGACCCAGGCAGACTCCATTTATTTTCTGTGAGAATTACCATGAGGACTCTGCAGGTGAGAAGTGCATTTGCGCAGTGACTGGTAGCAGCTAGGACTCCCAGATGAGCTGGTAGTTAGACCTATTAGCCCTAGCAAACAATTAACTCTTACAAAGGGTGGCTTCCTTCCCCTTGCAGCACACAAACAGATGCCCAAGTCGGCACTGGAATCCAGACTTCATGAAAGCCAGCACACCTCATTTCAAACTGAGGCAAATAGAAAAGCTGGAAAAGCAAACCAGGGCTCAGCAGGTCTTCCAAGAGGCCTGGCCAGGGCCAGCCCCAGCCCTGCTGCAGTATCTCCCTTAAGTCTCTGTATAAGGGGATAAACCGAGATGCTGCGGTTCAATGACACAGGCCGCGGGGAATTAAGGTCTGACACTTCCCTGCTTAGAGGGGATAGAGATAAGCCCAAAGCGAGCTGTTACCTAGAGCAATGCCAGTATGCAAAGCCTACCGTGCACACTTTGAGATTGCTGTAACAGAAACAGGCATGTTTAGCTGAGGCAGGTCGGACGCAGGGCAGGGAAGGGACAGACAGAACCCCTGCAGCGCTGCCTTAGTGCCACCACCACTTCCACCTCCGCAACAACGCACCAAAGCCTTGGGTCTCCCTACCAGCTTTCAAGTTCCAAGCCCCTCCCTGATTTCCCCAGTCACATCAGCACTTTTACCACATCAGGGAAAAAAATAATACTAATAATACAAAAACCTCTTTGAGCACTTAATATCTGGGTGGGGGTTTAGTATCACTAAAGCCTCTCGCTGGTTTTCAATACAGCTTTATTTTAAGAAAGCATCTATTATATGAAGCCTGGGCTTTGGCAGGCACAGCAGAAGGCTGGCCAGTGCAAAGAAGGAGGTCGCTACTCAAAGTGCACCATTATTTTGTCACTTTTCCACATTCCTTAATAAGAACTTAGTGAAAAAGTTCACTGCTTACTGGAAGTTACTTATCTCATGATTTCTGCATTATTCTACAGCCAGGATACAGCCTCTCCCTCTCTATCCTCCTACACAGATTGACTAGAAACATTTTCTAGCAGTTAATTCAAGCCAGCTATTTAGTTCTTGCTTGGCAATATTTTCAGCTAGAGGCATGTCCAGCCTCCAGGAAAACAAGTTATGCAGCAAGAGGGTGGGACACTATCAGAGAACACATAATAAAGTAAATACCAAGCATGACCCACAAAAGGACGGGATAACTAAGAGATTGTTTTCGTAACAGTGTGCATTAAAGTAATTAACACCGATGTGAAATTCCTTATGGGCTGTTTGTCATTCTTTGGCTGTAGAGGTGGAAGGCCAGACTCGTGTCCAGACAAACACACATCCCAAAAGGCCAACAACTGGAACAGCCTACCAGCCATAATCCAGCACCAGAACTGCCGACCAGGAAGCTTAAGCAAAACACCATGAAGTCAGCTCATAAACTTTCTACCAAGTGTGTGAGGAAGAAGAACTTCACAGCAGTTTTTCCTCTGTTGCACTCTTGGAGTTTGATGGACCCTAAAGCTGCTCCTTGATCAGCCAGGATCCTGCTGGTACAGATGGAGGGAGATTGCTGTGCATCTATTGATTTACTTCAGCCTAGCACTTCCCAGTTGCCTGAGAATCTATTTAAAATCACTGCTGAAAGCAATAAGGGTAAAAAAAGCCAGACGGATACCTTTGATCTATGCAGTTTTACCTGGCACCAGCAGCTAAAGCGTTGCTGAGAATCTCCTTAAGACTTTTTTCCTTCCCCAGGATTATTTTGCAGTTCATTCAATAAAGCAGCAAAACAATTTCCTGACAAACTAGGAAATGAGTGTTGGACTGAATTCAAGAACCTCAGAAAATATTAGAAACAGAGATTTAACAAAAAGTGTTTGGAAGCCACTGACCTTACAGACAAGTCAGACTGTCATTTCCTCAGCCATCACAATCAGCATGTTCAAAGGCAGGCAGGAGAGAAATAATCCTTGCTATGAGATGCATTTTACTGCCTTCCACCTCAGACTTCCAAATGCGAGCCTGAAAAAGTCACGCACATGGCAAACCTCATTCACGAAGTCTCTGCCATAATATTCTACTGCAAAAATACTGCAGTTGGAAAAAATACAATGAAAACTCTAAGCCCCCTTTAGTTGTGCAGGAAATTCTCCTACACAATAGCTGGGCAAGGAAGTGACAACATCAGGTTCAAGCTGCAATGACAGACAAGTTACTGCAACAAGTCCACCCTTCTGCTCTCCTTTTGGGAGTAAGGGCATCAACGCCCGCTCGTCCACATGGACCAGAGGCTCTGTGGAGAACAAGCTGTCTCCTATCTCCAACAGCAAAGCAGGCACAAGGCCACTGCCAGGCCCTGCTCAGGTAGTTCAAGTAACAGCTACACTCTTCTGCACTAGTTCAGCTCCCTCTGCTTCCCCAAACACCTTGTATTGTCTTTGTCTAGTACAACGCCTTTCATAAACAGCCCAGATGAAAGCAAAGCTAGGGATGCTCCTTAATTACTAATGCTCCCTCTTAATTCTCCAGAATGTGTGATGCCTCAACCAAAAAAGACATGACCAAAAAAGAAAGAAAAAAAAAAAGAAACCAAGTAAGAGTTGTTGAAGACCTATTTTACCTGCTGCAAATTAAAAATGACTGCTCCTACTTATTTCAGTTCTAGAAGTTCACTGTCAGCCCACTTCTGACTCAGAGCAGTGCCTAAACAAAGCAGCATTTCCGTGCAACAACTGCTTTGAATTTAATGCCCGATGACCAAGTTAGTGTTTTGTTCCTGGAGCAGCTGTCAGCCATCTCCATCCCTACAGTCACAGCATGCAACCCTACAACTGAGGAACTGGAGAAAGCTCGCATTTATTAGGGTTCACTGCTTGCAAACCGGAGTCTGCTGCAGAAATGAGGTAAGGTGCTCACAGAAAATAAAATACATCATGGTATTTCCTGCCAACAAACGACACCATTTCTTAAGGTCTTAATTCTGCTTTCAAAGGACTCTGAAGTGCTTTGAGCAGTGGCCAGCACCAGCCCTTGCTGGGACGTGCTAGGCAATCTCCCATCTGCTCCAAAGAGTGGGTGATGCCTACTAAAGGGAAGGAAAAGGTGACGTACGCTTGTCTGTAGGACAGAATACTGTAGCACAGCTTACTCCTCTCCATAGAATACATGCAATACGTGGCAAATTGACTTTTTTTTTTTGGTAAACCAACTGGCATTCAAAGCTGGCATCTCCTCAGCTTGTGCTATGGGCAAGACACATGCTAGGAGAACAAACCAGGGACACTGTAGTGGCTGGGCTCAGGGACACTGCGGTGGTGCTTCAGCCCAGCTCAGGGTAAAGCAGATTTGCACTTCTCATTTTGTCTCACTAACAAGGTTCATATTAGCAGCAGGGAAATCAGAGTCATTTCAACAGCTTACCAGAAAAATCTAGGAATTGCTCCAGGACTTTGTGAATAAGAAATCAAGTAGAAGTGCAGCCACACAGTTTTCATGCACTGTTCTTTCTGTTTTGGCTAACAAGATATTAGTGAAAGGTAAAAATAGACAAAGGCGTTAGCCTCAATTCAGCAGAGAGCCACAACCCGTTTCCAACTCCTTCCACCAGCGTCCCACGAGATTCCCTGCTTCCTCAGCTGTAAACATGTGAGATGTCTCTGCAGGAATGAGCTGGAAGCAGCACATCTGCTTTTACCAGCAGTAACGCCTGCCCATTGAACTTCCATCTCGGTTCTCAAGCACATGAGTACGCGTGCCCAGGTACGGCACGAGGCTCCCTAGCACCAGCAGAGTCCCCAACTCATGTCCTTCCTACAGTGCTCCCAGCAGGCACCCTGCCCTGATGGGAACAAACTGATTATGGTTCAGCACACATTTTTTTCCAGAAACAGACACCAATCGTTTCCATCCAGAGCTTTCACACATTTCCCTTCAAGAGGAAACCACTCAAGATTTTTCCAGTACTAAAGGGCAGTTGCTTAAATATTTAAAACTCTGAAGCTATCCACCGGTCCCACCACTTCTGGGGGACACTGCCAATGTGTTTAAGAAGCGAATCAACTCAGTGAGCAGCTGCTATTAGAAACACTCATTTCCGCCTTGGGTACAGGTATGAAAGCCGTACCAGTGTATTAATTTATTCTCTATCCTTCCTTCCCCAAGTTTACAGCCATAGCAGCCTAAGTCAGTAACATGTTAAATGGCTCTTTGTCTATAAACACCTGTGTGACTGTCATCACTTCAGGCTGATGTCAAAGTGCAAGAGCTTCCAGTATTTTAAGCGCATCGCTCAGAAGGACACGGTTCCTCTTTTTAGCAAAAAGCACATTATCATCACAGCACTAACACAAAGTGGACACCACATAAATGCTTTAGAAAACATAGCCCCTTTATGTACTCCACAGAAAACTGAAATCTTTATGACAGCCATAATAAAAGGCGGCCTGAGAGTAACCCATGGTAGCAAACGCAAAGCTCTGCTGGTGCAAGCCTGTTTGCAAACCGGGAGCACTCGCAGCACAGCAATGCCACGCAGGCAAACAACATCCTTCTGGCAAGCCTCAGCTTTGTTAGGTTGCTCAAACCCAAAAACACTGGTTGCAGCTTCTAAAATGCCAACGTCAGTGACACATTCCATGGTTTTGTCAAAGCCAATGGCTTTCATCAGCAATGCTACGCACACTGCAGCCATCCCAGCAATGCAAGCGAGCGCCTAAGGAGGGACAGAGAGAATTTAATCACACGCCAGTTCTGCACGAAGACAGTCATTATTGATTCTCATCAGACACAGCTAAACAGACAAAGAGAATAACTCAAGCCAAATAAACCCTTAATTTCTCCCCCCACTGAGATAAGATCACAATAGCCTTCCAATCTTTAGCTGTTCTCCTCCGTCAGTCGCACATATGTGCTTTTTATTAGTTTTTGGCCGAGCAATTAGATGGATTGTCAGTTACACCCAGAAATGTTGCAGGATGGCTGAACTGCAGCAAATTTTTGCTTCTCACCAAGATGGGCACAGGAAAAACACATCAGGATTTTCCAGCATCACAGCCAATGCAGCTCAAGTTTGCACTTTTACCCAGAGATGCAAGTGCTGTGTTTCATGTACGAGTTCCTCTGCATTTTCCAAGATGGTAGCTCTAAGCAGAAAAGAATCACTGGTTTGTATGGAGGAGAAAAAGCAGCATGGACATTCTCTTCCAGGAGATGACCAATTTTCCAGTAGTTCTGCCACACAAAAAGCAACTTGAAGATCTGGATTTTCCCTTAAAGCCATTAAAGCAAATCAGAAGATTACAGCTGCAACAAGCTACCCATTAGCTCTAATTAGCAAGTATTTGTTAGCTAGATTTAAAACTTCCCAACTTTGTGTTAATGAACTGCAACACTGCAGCAAAAGGTATTAATAAAAACACCAGACTGTGGGCTAAATAATGGATCTGGGCACACATCTAAAGTGGAAATTAACTATGTGGGGTGGGGGGCATGGTGAAGNGGGGCGGGGGGGGTGTGCAGTCGTCCTTGTTGCTTCAATCCTGGAATTGGATTGTACTAAAGGGCTAAAAGAAACTATTTACCTTGCAAAATTATCTTTCAACCTCCACTCTATATTGTGTTTTGAGAGGAGTCAGAAAAGCCTCTTGTAATCTGCAACCATACACAAACTGTCTTTTACTGTTTATTTTCTCCCCTTAAAAGAAAACAAGTAATGGAGCAATAGGAGGGATGGAGAAAATAATAGACGTATAGAAACTGTCTTTTTTTTCCCTCCACATGCTTCAGCTGTCACTTGCATCTCCAGCCCACCTTTGAGGACTGTTCCACCAGATGCCACAGCAACTGAAAGCTGGGGATCTGTTGGAAGTTTGGGAAGACAGATACTGCATCAAGTGTGCATTTTGTGCTGCTTTATGCTTTTAGTACTGCAAAGGTAGCCCCGTCTATCTGAAAATGAGCTTTCTGGCACTGTGACAAGATAAACAAACACTTCATATTAATATAACATCCAGTCAAAAAAAAAAAAAAAAAACCCTTCCCCATGGAATGTGAAGCTCTGGACAGAAGGACAGCATATCTGGATTTGTAGTCCTGGCATTGCTTATTTCTCCTCGTGCTCATATGGCTGCTTCCTGAAGAACTAGAGCATTGTTGTCCATATTACAGTTGTGACAGTTTGTTCTTTAAGCGCTTTGAGATCCACCACTACAGACACAATTACATCACGTTTGACATTCACTGTGTCCTTCACGAACATTCACTTACTTCAAAACAGTGTTTGGAAATTTCAAACACTGAAATTGTCTGAGCATCATGACCATGCTTGCAGTGAGAACAGCTGGTATTGATGATACCTGCACACGTTTGGGGCTGTATTTCCTAAGAGGTTATGCAATACATAATGTACAGACAACTGCAAACTGGGGTGGAAAAAAGCTTTAATGCCATTGTCTGAAAACAGTACCTTCAGGCCAGCTGCAGTAGTGCTAAAAATCATTCCCTAGTGCAGAAAAGGCATCCCGGTGCGAGGAAGGAAGTCTGAGCTTCCCAGATCCCCCACCAGCTCTGATGCAAGCTTTCACCTTTCCTGTTTTACTTTTGCCCCTCAGAAAGCAAGAGCCGCCCAGCCTGCAGAGAGCAGAGGGGTGAGAGGGAAAAGCAACAGGCTCTCTTCCCAGCCACCTGCTAATGCATTTCTATCTTCAAGCTGACCTTCCAGTTCTTTTCTAAGAAATTCCTCTATTTTTCTTTCAACCTGGTATTTCATTTCAGAGCGTTCATTTCTGTGCGCTGCTGTCCCCAAAAGCGGGGTTACAGGGCACGACCTATTCAGTGCAGTATGCTCACAACTCCACACTGGCCTGCCCTGCACCCAGACAGATCCCAGAGCTCAGCAGCCATCCCAGCACAGAGCTGCTCAGAAGCCATTTCAGCAGCTCCTGGCCCCAGCTCCCGGTTCTGCCAACGCTGCACCAGCCCAGCTCAGCCCATCCGCAGTCTGCTGCTTGCAGAGCTCTGAAATACGAGCAGCCATGGGAGCCAGGATCAGTGCAAGAGGCACACCTGGACCCCGCTCCAACATGGAAAAGCTACAGAGCTGCTGGGTTTGATAGAAGTGACTTCACAGTCCTCCTCCCCGGTTCACAACACACAGGGATGAACAGAGCATCAACAAAGAGGAGGAAGGGCCAGGGAGAAAGAGAGAAGTGTTCCAAGGGTCTGTGCAGAAGGAGGAGCGCAGGAGAGGGAAAAGGAAAACCATTTGCTGGTCACTGAATCAGAGCTGTAACCTGACCCTGGCTGCGCCTTGCCACCAACAACACTGGCTACAAGCAGCTTCCATTCAGCAGCTCCTGCCAAAAATAAACAGTGCCGGCTTTCCTGGCTGCTTGCTTGGGTTTTCTCTCGATGTTTTTCTTCTTGCCTCTTCTGGCTAATTGGAATATGCTCTGCTTCCTCCAACTAAGTTCCTCACTTTGTTTCTGCCCACTGCCTCACTAAACTGGAGCAGTTTCTCACAGTGAAGAATCAAAATAAAAACTGTTTGTTCCAGGACGGCCAAAGCAGGCTTCTTGGCTCTTCTGTGGAACGACAGGAGGAGGGATAAGAGGATTAAAGCAGCAACATCACACTGTGAGCACCTCCACTGCCACAGGTACTGTTACTGTACCACCAATGCGTTCCTCTTTTATTTCTGTGGAACCACCTATTTGCAAGCAGCTTTGGCAGCAGCTATTCTTAATGTGGTCAAAAATACTGATACTGTCCATACTCATTAGAGACTAGGTGCTTTTTTTTTTTTAATTAAATTAATTTATTACATCTACACAGACACTGGCAAATGTCAAATCACCTCCAGCTTATAGAAGCAAACAGCTACACTTGCTCACTTTCAGAGACTCCAGCCCTGCAAATGATAGAATATTGTCCCATTTCCTTCACAGGCTGCCAGTAGGCACCCCACTGTTGCTGCCCTCATCCCTTCCTTTCCTTGTCCGCCTGCATGCTCTGTGAAATCCTCTTCTCTCCAGCTGTCCGTGCCATCAGTCATACACATATACCAGCAGACAGAGGCAGAACTGAGCATCTTGGCCATAACTCATGACTAAAGACAGCTTATACCAACAACGAAAAGAACTGCAAACCGCTAAACACAATGACGACACTCTAAAGGTGTTACACAAATACATTTACCTTCTGGAAGAAACTTCAGTGGCCACAGCGTGCACTGGAACAGAAGTGTTTTGAGGTGTTGCAGGCAAAAGGATTAATAACAACCGCAGCACAGCCAATATTACTAAATACATGGCCTATGCTAATGGTGCTGAAAGAACATTTAAGAAACCTCAAAACAAATCAACTCATTTAAGGTCTGGGGCTAGCTTGCTTGTATAAAATGCCCTTTCTTGCTTCCCCTCAATCCTGCAATGCAAGCAAGCAAAAGGGGAAAAAGTTGTCTTGACAAACCAAACAGCATGGCTCTGACCCAGTCACTGAAATATAAATTCAAAGGCCCTTTAAAGCTGTGCTGTTTTAACATGCCATAAGAAGCATGTTAAATTTCTCTTCAATTTGTTCATTTCTTTGAAACACCTAATTTCCCCTGCACTGTCACTGCACAGTACTCTGGAGCCTTGTAGAGTTCTGCCACTTGATTCAGCACCAATAGGCACATCTCAATAGGCGATGCCACTTGAAAGGCTACAGATGGAAAAAAATATCTTCAAACAGTGTTGCATTGCATCCTCTGGTTTATTTTTATCCAAGTCCTCTTTTCTATGGCTGGCTACTGTAGGCAGGAGCCAGAGAAGGGGAGGTTTAAAGCCTGTGTAATTAATTCTAAGTGGTTTTCAAATGGTTAGAGATTTAAGGTAGACAAGATGCAACACTGGAATCAGAGGCAAGCTGCTGGGCTCTTTGCTGTGCTCTGGAATGCACTGTTTACTCTGGCATCACATAAAAAAATAATTGATTTCACAAGAAAAAAAAAAAAAGGAAAAAAAAGCCCCATATGTTTCATTAATCTATAGAACAAAACTAAAAAGGTGTTTTGGGCCAAATCAGTTGTATTTCAATAGAATAGGGGAAGTGCAACAGAACCATAATTTCATATTTATTAAAATTCATTTACTTCAATTGCCATCAACAGGACCACAGGGCTGTTAACAAGAACCTCCCTAGAGTCAGAAGCATCAACTTCTACAAGTATATACAGATTTAAAGAAAAATTAAATTAAAGAAATTTAATAACATTACTTTTGAGAACATTTATCTTTCTTGAGTGAGTTTTTTTTTCCCCCCTCCCTTTTCAAACTTCCTTATTAAGATTTTGCAAAATTATAATGAAACTTGACAATAAACCACATGGTGCTTAAGCACACCTCCAATCAGTAAACGGGTGATTCCACAGGCTGCACAGCCTCCTCTTGTGCATCCTCAGACAGCGAATGTTCCTCTTCCTCCCAGGGTCAAGCAGGCTCTCAGGAGGCCCAGAGCACCTCAGGCAGGGCTGAGCACTGTCAGCTCCCCAGCTCTGCCCCCAGGCTCAGTGGAACAGTTTCCACGCTCCTTGTGAGCCTGGCAAGCAGCATTTAAGATGCCCATCTGGTCACACACTAGAGAGGAGGGGAGAAAAATCAGCACTGAAACTGTTCTGATTGGAGGAAAAAAAGCAGAGACCTAGAAAATAAATCTCAAAAGGACGATTAACCTCCACCTTGATGCCCACTGATAACAGCAATTTATTCTCCTTCGATTCTGCAGGAACAGCCCTCACTTCAGGCTGCATGTAGGTGACTTCTCATTCCCTACCTCTTCCTAGGGGCTACTACTTGCTCCTCTGCACTGTCCCCCACATCACAAGCTGCCCCCTTGCCTGTAAAACCAGTGGTGGAAATCTGCAAAATATCAGGACAGCTGCACTACCGATGAACTAGCAGCTGAAAAATCACAAAGCACAGCAGGGGAGCTGGCACTTGTTGACAGGGTAGCCAGAGACATCAGTCCAGCCTGCTCCATCATCTTGAGTTTGGCCATCCAGGATGCAGAGGTGAGGAACAACGTGTCATTTCTAGCCATTTCAGTAAAAAACCTCTTTGCAGTCCTTTGCCGGCCAGACAAACACAGGAAAAACAAACACTTTGGAGCAAGAAATGCATTGTGCTCTTCAACGCTGGTCAAAAAAGAGCAAATAGCTGGTGGCACTCAGAGCCAGAAACCCCTCCTCACTGCAGCGTGCCTGACGCACTGCTGGCATCTGTGCAGCCACGATAAGAGCTACAAGCGGCTGGTGTCTCCTGGAGCCCCAGGCCATTGCAAGCACAGCCTGAAGCTGATTTCACAGCCATACTGGTTGGCAGCACTGCTTCCATGCCGTGCTGTGTCTTCGGGATGCCCCAGCGACTTTTGGGCAGCCGGCATGCCACCCATCCCAGGCTGTGGGGACTCGTACTGAGGGCCTCAGGGAGCAACCCACCGCTCCGCAGGGACTCTGGCTGCAGAAAGCAGTGGGCACCAAGCACACCTCTGTTCCTAAGGTTTCCATCCTGAGGAAGTCCCTGCACTGGGTTTTGCTTTCTCCTTCCTGCTCTCAGGGCTCCCTGAAGCCCTGCTCTAGGCCCTGAGGCTGCGGGGCCTGGCCCAGGCCTGGCCCCCAGCAAGAAAGCTGGTGCCTCCCAGTGCCAGGCCCTGGGGTGTGCACAGGGCAGAAAATATCCCTGCTGAGCTGAGGCCTCCAAGCATTTTAAGAAAAACAAGCCTGACAAAATGTAACCAAAAAACAGGATGAAAAACTCTACTACAGCAAATTTAAAAACAAAACAATAAAACCCATACAAGTGCAGTTTGAAACGAAGTAGCTACAACGAGTGGTGGTGGTGAGGAGAGGAACTTCTCACCAATTCCTTTTAACAAGTTTGTTATTTGGTATATCCAAAAATAGTCATTAAAAGGCAGAACACAACTCTATCCAATTTGTCACACAACACCTGCAATCAGCTGAGTAAAAAACCCAAAACATACAAATGAAACTCCAAACCAAAAACCTACTGTTCATCTCCTCCACTGCAATGTCTGTTCCATGATTGTTTAATTAAAGTCATTTTTAGCTTTGCACGACTGCAATCACCAAACATTGTCTCCCTGTCAGCATTTGAGGGGCTAACATACTGTTGCCAACAATTAGCACAAATCTGGCTGACATTGTTTTCTCTAAAAATAAACCATGCATGTTAAGTAGCTTGAGAACAAACATGAAAACAAGATTTTAGGATAACATTTTCCTTCTCAGTGGAAACACAGGGTCTACCACACACCTTTGCTGCTGGAGATGTACCACCAGGACATAAATCAGAATCTCTGGATACTCTTGATTATGAAACATTCTCTTTTCTTCTACCCTATGTCTTTCTAAGCAGAGGGAAGACAAACACCAGTCTCTTGGCCAAAATCCATTTGAGAAAGTTCCTGCCTCACCTGCAATAGTCTGAACACAGTCATCATGCCAAGAGAGGAGCCTGCCACAAAACAAACTCTGAAGTCCTTTTGCTTTGAACAACTGACTTTTCTGTAATATGAGCCATCAAGAAAAAAAAAAAAAAAAAAAAAAAAAAAAACAAGAGAACTGAAATAATGCCACAAACGCACAAGCCATTTGGCATAGGAACACTACAATCCACTGAATTAAGAGTATTCGAGCAGCAAGCATGCACTTCTAATTGCTTCTTTACACACCACCCATCTTCAGCTTCAAGACCAAGCCATTAGTCCATGACATGTTTCATCCCAAGTGTGGTGGGTGTCGCACAAGGAGGATTAAACACAACTCAGAGAGCAGAAATGACTATTCAGATGTCCTGAGGAAATAGCATGTTCTAAATACAGACTGAAACAGACAAGGGAAGAAAGCAGATCGCTTCTGCTAGTTACAGACAGGACCTTCTGAACTCCCACACTGACGATGGAAATTGAGAGGGTCAATGAACCTAACTGGCAGATGAGGAGCATATACATTCTCCAGATCGTGAGCCAGCATGTCCCCTTCCCAGCGTTCACTCAAGACACAGCATGGAGGTTCCTTCGCCTGGCAGAGAACAGGCAGGTGCTGAACATCTCCCCTTATACTAGACACACTATGTCGTTACAAAACAAATGCCAAAAACCTTTAGTAGACCCAAGAAGTTAACATTTTCTACTCAGCAGATAGGAAGTCTCTAACTGCTTGCTTTATACCCTGTTCTCATGTCTGAAGGATTTTATTCTCCAGAGCAAATTAATCAGGCAGCTTGCGTTCTATGTTCTTTCTCCAGGTCTGGCTCCTCTCACAGCATCTCTATTGATCTTCACTCAATAATCCATTAGCAAAAGGTTTTGGAAATTCGCTGCTTTTATAGTTCCCAGAGAAAGCCAAGACCAATTTAGGGGGATTGCCAGATTCAAGTTTGAGAGAACAATTCATCAGGTGAAAGATCACCATTTTTCAAAACAGGCAGCAATATACAAATCCCACTCTGCTGCTCACTCACATATGCCTATGCCTCTCCTACTCAATGCTCCTTCCTGCAAAGGATCGACACGGAGAGAACAAAATTGAGAAAAAATGAACAAGAAAGTATCATGTGCCTCCAAGCCAGCATAAAAAAAAAAAAAAAAAAAACATTCACCAATTGATGCAAAAACAACAGGAGAAAGATACGAAGAGAAGGATTCGAAGGTGACAACTTTTAGTAAGTAACTGCACACTTCTTGTCAAATTCTTTGTTCCCCCCAAGGCTTCACAAGGTCACTCTCCAATGTACCTCCCTCAAGGTCCCACTTCCTCCCTAGCCCGATAAAGCCATGGCAGCAAGGAGTATCAGTGCAATTTCAATGGATTTTAGCAGGCTTTTTAGGTGTGCGTGTGCAAGGGCTGCTGGGCATCCCAGTTCACTGGGCAGGGCGATAAACCTGTACTCGGGAGGAAACGGAGCTGTCTCCACTACAGATCTGATACAGACTGCATAAGGAGGTGCTTCCTTGCCCACACCACCCCCACAACCATAAGAAGCCTGCATACACAAAAAAAAAACTATGTATTTTTTTTTTCTTTAAATCCACCACCCATTGCACCTCCCCCTCAGCTGAAGCAGTGAAAACAGCTTCTGTCCAACTGTCACGTGAGATGTGAGCAGAAATGACAAGAAAGGCAGCTTTGTGCAACTCCCTGCCATTCCCCCAGCTATGGTGCACAGGGAACCAGACAGAATGCGACAAGGCAGAGGAAGCAAACCACCAGCACACCACTGCACTGACCACGAACCCATCATATTGCCTGTTCCCCCCATTGCACACCCAGCTGCTCCACATGGGCACCTACGGAAAAAGCTTCAGCAAAACAGTAAACTCCTAGCGGAGCATTTTTCTTGTAGAAAGCTTCACTCTTCGAGCAGCAACCAGGCACTCTAGCAGCACTGCAGGGCCCACCCGCATGCTGCACTGATCCAGCCAGGACAGCACCGCTGCTTGCCCAAAATTTTTTTATACATCTCCCTGAGGGGGATGCAGAGTAACCTCCGACCAGCTCTGGCAGCCCTTATTGCAGCCCCTCCATTCGTAACTCTGCTGACACCAGAACATGGCCCTCTGCTCTTTCCAAAGTACCCAGTCATATGGCTACTTCAGCTGCAATGTGCTCCCACTTCCCAAGATCTGAGGCTCGTGTTAGCACCATCCCCCTTTTGCCTACGTATTTAACCTACGTATATCATGGTTTAAAAAGTGCACTGCTTTGAATTCAGGGAGAGCAGGCTGCTCACAATCCTTACTACACGCCTTGTGCAATTTGGGTGTTTTTTATTTTGATACACCATTGAAAACCTTTCAGGACACCTCTCTCTCATGAACTAAAAGTGTACGGAGGACAGCAGGTACCAGAGACGATACAGCCCATCAACAAGAAGAGAGCACACCAGTAACTGCACTTCCCATGCTCATGTGGGATCATGTGGGCCAGCAGATCCCCAGCAGCCCAGTGCTCATAACAATTGCCCAAAGCCTTGGAGATTTACTGACTCACAATCAGGAGGGAACAATCCATGGTACAAACAAATCCAATGTGCTGCTTCTGGGGAAGGAGCAGGAGAGACAAATAGTCCGTAGGTGCACATCCAGAAAAGCCCAGAAATGCAGTCTGGAAGAGGGACTGCCTTCAGTATTTCATCTTTCGTCTCAAGGAAGATTAAAAATCAATTTTGTATCTTGTCACTAAAAGCTTTAAGAGAGCAGATCCATTACAGAGGAGCCATCTCTAGCTACCAGTTAAAAACCATACCCCCCCAAGGCCACCAAGCCACATTCCCCCTCCAAAATTCTTCAGCATCCACAGAAATCCCATCCCCCCAAATTCCTCCAGTATTTACCCAATAACCAAAAGAGCTGGGGGACAGAAGAAAAACCCCGTGCCTGTAGACTGTAGAGCAGCATTACTTGGCAGCCCAGCGGCAGGCAAGATGCAGAAATCCCAAGGGCAGCACATGCCGACAGGAACCTGCTCCGGGCAGCTCTGCAGAGCTCTCACACTGTGGGAATTCCCAGTGCACCAGCAGTGCCAGGGCCACGTAGGCTGAGGCAGAAAGGAGGAATTAAATGTGATTTTACAGAACCAAGCAGAGGAGAGGAAGGGTTAGTGGGGAAAGCACAATAATCAAGAGCAATCTATTGCCTGCTGTCTGTATTTTCTAACTGATTAAGCCAAAAGATTGGGGAGGGCAAGAAGAAAGAAATTTTGCAAACTAAATCCTGAGAATATAGCAGAAAGTGGGGGAGGAGAGAACTACGACAGCTGAACGGCAAAAGATGCTTTTTTACTCTTACAGTAACAAAAATTTGCAGTTACTAAACAGGTGGAGAGAAGACTCTTGTAAAAGGAGCAGCTGAGAGGTCGATTTGAAAATGAGAAAAAGCTCATTTTGAAGGAGTGAAAAGCTCTACCCCTTGTAGCTATTTGTAGCTAGTAGAATACATTGGATTTCTTGCCTTTATCACCACAAACAAGAGCCTGTTTGTAATGTAAAGCTGCAAGTTACACGGCCAGTACCAGTGTCTGTTCCTTTATACTTCATCTCCCAATTTTATCATAAACAAACACACAGCTTACGGTTGCCTATAAATTTCATCCTCAAACTCTTCAGAACAAAATACCATGTACTTTAATCTTAATGTACTTCCTATCAAATAAGATCCTGCATGCAGGGTTTACAACTACTAAGCAGTAGAAGTGCCATGAGATAAGTTATCCTTGCTTTACAGAAGTAACAGAACAGAGGTTATATAACTTATCCAGTGAAGGTGGTGGTGGGGGGAGAAAAAAGTGTGACCTGCTCCAATTTCAACTCTGATTTTTCCAGTCCCTCAAGCTGTGCTGAAACCACTCTGGAGCAGCTCCTGAGCAGCTACTGCAAAGAAAGTATTTGCAAAAATGAAGCCTGACACCCAGTTTTAATAAAACCTGTACACTGATTTTGATACATGAGAACAAGAGAAGCCTCACATGTTTAAACAGCTCAGAGAACTTAAAACTAAGTGCTACTGCACCTGTAATTATCTGTACAGAATGTTTTACACAAAAACAGGAGACTTCACAGGTGCTCTGTTCAAAAACCATATGGTGCAATAAGAGGTCAATCCCAAAAGAACAGACAAAAGAACAAACAGGAGTTTACAAGAAATCTAAGGCAGGTCCAACTGTTTACGCGCACAGCAGAGAGAAAACACATATGCTCGTGCATGTATGTGCATGCACGTACACTTTATTATAGCTGGTGTATGATGCAAAGCAAGAAACTCTGCCAGCTACCAATGAAGGCTGGTAACGCCTTGCAGAGACAGGTGGATATAGCAGCCTCCCAGGAACCTGCCTTCTAATGCACAAGTTTATTATCAGTCAAAGATTACCTTGTCACTTACAAGAAAATAAGCATATAATTTCCTTAAAACACATCTCAACTTGCAATCTTTATTCCCTGAATACCACAGAAGGCTGCTACATGCTTGTCAAGGCATTGTTTCACAGACCCTTAGAAGGGTTACATTTATAAAAGCCTCTACCTCTCATCAAAAGAGGAGAAGCTTAAAGAGTTTGAATTTGGCATAGCAAGCTACTTGCATACAGATTAGATAATTTATTTGCTACGATGTTGCAAGATACTGCTTTATTAGCTTAATTTGTCTTTAGCAGCACTGGAAACTGAGGTAACTACAGCTGTGCTGCTACAGCCCATATGAAAAAAACTGGCTTTTAAAAAACCATCATGTTATTCTTTCACTTGCAAACTGTTTTTCATTTGTTTTTAAAAAGGCTTGCCTATTTGAAGCAAATGAAGCTTTAAAAAGCTAGCTGATCATTGGCAAATATTTTAGACCATTTCTCCACTTCAAAGACTGTGCATATCAGAGATTCCACAAAAGTCCACAGCATGCTAAATTGACACAAATCCCAGACAGAAACAGAGCTTATATTTAACCTAATAGCAAAATTCAGCTAACTGAATTATTAATATTCTTCAAATTAAGATTTCACTTAGCTGTCTAGGTGTACAGTATTAAATCTATTACCATTTTGTTAATTTTCTGCACACCCATGTAGCCAAGATCAAAATCAGAGAGAAGACAGGGAAACTTGGTGCCAGCGAAGGCAGCATTTTGACACTGACTTCAAGGAGGCGAGACTTCACCCTTGGTCACTCCACGCTGCTTTCATTTATTTTTCCTTCTTCCCTCCAGCTCTTCTTTCTTCCTGTCTCTTATGAAACGCACTGATGCTCCAGCAAGTTTCCAGCCCTCGAACACATTCTCAAGCTATGCAGCAGAAAATGCCAATACAAATGAAATCCATGCTGCAGGTTTCACAGAGCTGGGACCACTTTACATGGTCCTGTGACATATTAAAAAAAAAAAAAAAAAGAAAAAGACTATAATAAAAGTGAGCCATCTTGTTTCCTGTGAGAATGAAAAGGCTTTGAGAGTGAAAACACACCAAGCAGCTCGTCATAATCTGTTACACTGAATCCTCCATCCGCGTATTTTGCTTCCTGCTCCCAGTAAGCACCAAGCACACGAGGCCAAAACATCAAATCCACACGAAACGCTGTGCCTAATCTGCAAACCAGTTACCATGACTGCACATGCAAATTGGTCAGATAAAAGCCAGTCAGAGGAATAATTGGCTATTTGGAGGTACAAAATGACTAATCTATCACAGCCACCACATAAGTGTTTTTCCCTGCGCTTCATAATTGTGCCACTCAATTCCCCAAGTCCAGCCTGGTATTTGGGATGCGATCTGGAAGAGCGAATACCCTAACAAAGGGGAGGCAGCCAGGCTCCACTCAGAGCCCCGTGACCACTGCAGCACGAGCGCAGCCGCTCAGCCACGTCCCCGCGGGAAGCCATGGGACGGCTTCTAACAGTGGCCACAAAACACCAGCCCATCCCCAGCAGCTTTAAACAAGTCTTGGTAGAGAATAACAGATCCTCTAAAAAGCCACCAGCACTGAAACCCCAGCTCAGGTCTCGTTACTGTCTGTGCGACCCCCTCCCCTTTGAGCCCAACCAGCACACATGCCCTTCCCAAACTCAGCACCCTCAGCCACCAGCCCTTAGCACCCTGTTGCTGATGGTATACTAATTTCTGAAAGCCATAACTTTGCAGAACTTCAACGTTTTCTTGCCTACCAAAAGCTTGGCACAAGCATTCAAAAGAACCATGGCTCTCCAGGAACTTAGATTTAGCCTTCTCATTGCTCCAACCAGTTTCATTCTATGTCCTTATGACTAAAGCAGGAGCGAAGCATGAGCCATCTTCCTCCTTCCAGGAGAAAAGAGTGATCATGGATAAATGATTCCCTTACTGGCAAGCACAAAGACAGCCAGCTTCAGGTTTAAGGCCACTCTACCTTACTCACCTTCCAACCATTTTCCTGATGGAAGGACTGATAATTTTCTTTTAATGCTTTCTTTGTGAGATGTAGAGTTTTTTGAGAAATATAAGAGTAATACGAAGGGAAACAATTCACACAGTACATTCTTAGTCTTTGGGAAAAAAAAAAAAAAAACACCTGACAACTCTAATCACTAGGACAAGACCTAGCTGCACATTGCCTATTATATTTATCAGTTGTGCAGATCAGAAAGAAAGCTGAATCAGTGCCCTTACAGCAACAGGCTTACCTGTGTGGACAGAAACAAGCCATCTCACACCCACGCTTCAGAGAGGTGACCCTGTTTGGTGAGGGGGGGTGGTGTCACAGGTCTCCGATCTGAGAGCAGCTCTGATTACACATTAGAAGTGCAGCTGTAACAGAGGACATGATTTTTCATCCTGCACAGAACCTGCTTTAAGCACACAGACAGCATTCCTGGTGGAGCTGTAAGCCAGTGCCTGTCAGCTAATAAGCAGAAAGCAATGCTGTGGGCTTGCCTACCAGCACAGCGCAAAGCAGAGCGGGGCTGTACAAAGCCTCGCCACTCAGCTGCTTAGGCTTCAAGTATGCCATGCCAACAAGCTTTCTATTAAACACTTCAGTGATGCAGGAAAAGTTCAAGCCTTCAATGCTTTCCTTTCTAGGCACAGAGAAAACGGGTCGGTTGCTAGCAATGAATTGCCTTCCCTATGCTTCAGGCACTCCCATCTGTAAAATGGGCATAATACCTTCATTTTTGTCAACAACACACGTCAAGTCCTACATTGAAGCCAGACAGACCACTGCCATCTCATTTGTTACCTTCTGAGATTTACTACAAAACATAACCCATATTTGTATTTTTGCCCAGAATACAAGTGCTTTACCTTAAAAAGCAAGCAAACAAACCAGTCTCCTACCTGCACAAAGCAGCATCTGTTAATACCAGACTAACAGTTGTGGGCAGGGTAGAAAAGAACATTTGTGCATGAGAAGCTACAGGGGAAAACAAGGCAGAAAGACAGCTGTGTGTCCAAGACTACCAAACCCAGAGATTACTGAGGGGAACCTGCAGTTTCTGGCAGCCCAACCTCAAGCACACCCCATTCAACGAGCTGGGCTCCAGGGCAGCCGTCCCCATGCCTGTACCTGAGCCCTGAAGCGCCGGCTCCAGGCGGGTCTCTCCCACGCGAGGTGCCTTCTGATCTCCTCTCCTTGGGCTCTCTGATTAAACCCTATGCACCGTTGGAAATAGGATTTGGCATGCATGCTCAGACTTAAAAACCCGCTGCCCAGATGTGCTAATCCCCTGTGGCAACCTGCTTTGCCACACATGACCTCTAATGGCATGATTTGACAAGGTCAACGACTACTGTGCCACAGAGGTTACTTATGCTCACTGAAGTCTCTGATGTGCACACAAGAGGGTCCCTCCCCCTCTTTTAATGCAATTAAATGCTTTTTATTTAGAAATTTGCACAATTCATGTGCAATTTTCTCACCCTCTTGGCACAACTAGCTTCCATTAAAACCATTTTCTGCAGCAGAGTCATCGTTTAGCTGGGCTCAAACACTGATCTTATCCTCCCAACACTTTCTTCAATCCCTCTGTGGGATTACGGCAAGGAAAAGTGACACTGACAAGAAGAGCTGCTTCTTCCCCCACTCTCTGGATTTAATATTCAATATGCACTTCATACAGCACAAGCACAGGAGTTGAGGAAGAAAAAAGAAAAAAGAGAACGGAAGGCTAGAAAGAAAGAATTCTTGTGTAAAGTGAGCTGTAGAGGCCATTTACAGACTGAACTACCTGTAACTTTTTGCCATCAGTAGGGTTAGGCACCTCATCCACTTGAAGCATCTGGCCAAGCACAAACAAGAGCTTGTCTCTTTCTTCCCATCACATTCAAATTAATCAGCAAAACACAGGGGAAACGGGGTTGCTTTGAGGTTTTCTCTTCCCAAGTAACTCATTCCCACCACTCCCCACATTTGCCTACATCAGCCCAACTCCACAAGCTGAACTGAAACCAGCACAGAAAGAGCTGGTGCAGCAGCATCACTATTTTACTCTGTCCCTTTCTGCAGATCCACCACTCAGGGTGGTGCATCCACCCAAACCATGGGACCAGCCCGGGCCACAACCCTGCTGCAGAGGCTCGGGCCACATCAGCGCAGTTCCTGTCATCAATGCACAGCCCCTCTCCCCTTGTGCCAGGAGATTTGCATGGCCCTACAGCACACCAGGCTAGCAAACCGGGGAATTAGTTTTCCTTGCAGCCATGCTAGCACACAGGAGGCAACAGGGTTGGGCAGGAAAGGACTGTCCCCTGCAGCAAAACCACACTGACGTCAGATCGCAGCCACCAGCCCCAGCTCACTGCTGTGCCCCCCTCCTACAGCACGGGGGAATTACCAGGCAGCATGGACACCCAACAGGGCAGCTTTGCACAAGGCTACCTGCCAACAGCACGGGAACTGAGCCACTCCATGGAACAACAGGGAAAATAAGGTCAAACCAACAAAAAAAACACCACAAAACAAGCAGCAGCCAAGATGAGAGAGATGACAGATACAGACGCAGACACGAAAAGTCCCAACAGGCTGCTCGTTAGCGCTGAAGCCGAGCACATGGAAAACGAGAAGAATTTACTTCTTCCTCAACCGGAGTGTTTGCATAATTGTCACTTTCAATTTTACATAATTCCCTTTTCTACACATTTGTTTCATGTCTAGGCCACCATGCATGAAATAAATCCCTGTATCGGAGCACGGCCTGTCTGCACAGCACTAAGCAGATCGGGTTTCCCATTTATTCCCCTCTTGCGTTCCAAGCAGGTGTGAACATTGCTTTATCAGACCCAAAATAGAATCAGCCACACACACATCCGCCCGGCTGGGACATGTTTGCCTAGGCAGATTTTTCTAAAACCATAAAGCAAAGTGAGCAATTACTTCAGCATTAGTCAGATGCCATTTTCCCCTCCACTCCAAAGGGCACACTGAACAAATGCTGCACCAACAGGTAATTTTTGTTTGTTTTTAACCAAAATTAATGTGTCACTTTGAGTATAGACTCAATTTTCTTCATATTTAGTGCTGATGCCCCAGTGTCCTATTAAAAAAAAAAAAACGAATCTGCATTATAATCCTAGATACAGGAATATCAACACTAATTAGGTCTTTTAGCAACACGTATTTAAACACTGTAGAGAAAAATCCATATTAAGAAGTGGGGGCAAAGGATGAACTTTTAACATTAAGAGGAGCAGTACTAAGTAACTGGGCACTCATTCTTTAATTAATGAGAGAGACAAACCATTTCCATGACCATAATCTAAAGAGAATGCAACACTGCCTTTATTCAGGCTAAATAAAACTGAAAACAGAAAGATTAAATACTGTTAAACACAGATGATACTTAAAGTTCATTCAGCTTTAAAGCTTGACAACATATTATTAGAGGAACTAGAAAGTCTAAAAAAAAAGTTCTGTACGTCACTGCAGAGGTTTTACCATATAATTCAGCAGTAACCCAAATTCTGACCTGCCTGGAAGATATCTGCACCCCCCAGAAAAAGACACGCGAACGCTTCTAGTTGGCAGCTGCCCGGGAAGTGCAAGCTATGGGATGTGGATTCACTGGTCAGGAAAATCTCCGACCACTTTCTCTTCTTTTCACCAAGAAGACAGCATCATTTGCTCTTTCTGAAAAGGCTCGATCGCCATGAAGACGCAGCCAGTTGGTTTCTCCCCTGCCTTTTTGCTCCCAGAGCCATGCTGCTTCAGCTGCTGGCTGCTGCAGGCATAGCATGGGGGAAGGGAGCAGGCTGCCATCAGGAGGGACAGCCTCCTACCATGGCTGACCCCTTCCCAGCCCTAAATACAGCCAAGGATGCTCCAGTATAACTGCTAAAATGCACAACCCTATTTTTCCCCCCAGGCTTGTATTCTTATTGGCATGCTTTTTGTGTCCTGGTTTGTGCTGTAGGCACAGACTCATTATTCCCACAGTATTCAGCAGAGACCCGGTGAAGAATCACATTGTGCTTATATTCTCACCTCACAAAGGTAATACTTGGAAAAACACCAGTGACTTCAGCTGCTAAACATTTATAAACAGGGAAAGGGAATTCTAACATACACATGCACAGAGGGAGGGAGATGTAAAAGAACAAAAAGAATTCATGTATCACTTGAAACAAAAATCTATTCCTCCATCTCAGCGCTTGCTCCTTTTTTCCCAGGCAAGTGCACAGGAACAGCAAAAATTCACTTGCTGTAATGAGCAGAAAATCAGAATTACATAAAAATCAAACTGTGAAAAAGAAAAATGCTGGAAAGCTGTATTTACTTGCAAGATGTGTTCCAAGAGAAGCTGTTCACTCACTAGTCCTGACACTGGAGCAACCTGGTACATTTCAGTGCTCAAGACAAAGTAACTTTGAAGAAGCCCTTAAAATTCAGCAGCACTGAAGGCTGCAGCACAGAGTCCCAGGACCAAGAGCCTCCTGTGCACAGTGGTGACAGCCCTGAGATCCCCCTCCCAGGAGGAGAACCAGGCTCAGTGACCACAGCACCATCAGTGAGCTCCTCGGGACACTACATGGGTGAGGATAAAAGCCCAAAGACGTGCTGTCTGGAAACAGCTTTTTTTTAAAAAAAAAAAAAAAAAAAAAAAAAAAAGATAAATTTCAACTTCAGAAATAATTCTTGGGAAGTTATGATGAAAACAAACTACACATAGTTGTTTATCTGAGGTCATCATCTGGGAATTTACATTAGACATAGGCTCTCGTTACACCAGTTCATAACCTCCACTTTGGAAATGTCATGTTCTATACCCACCAAAACACAGGCTCGTTTTTTAAAACTGAGAGTTTGATGCTAACACTAGGCTTTCAAAAATCTCGTCTCCAGCAGTTGCTGAAGTTGTCGTCTTTTCCCACAAAAAGCCTGACACCCAGACAGATGATTTCATAACAGGCATGGGAACCATTCCCCAATCAAGCCCTGTGAGCACTTTGGGCTGGATGCAAATAAAAAAACTTCAATTTTTAAGGCACATGCCCTACGTGGCTCAGCATCACCCAGCAATGTGGAAGTGAAGCCACGAGCTGCATGAAATCACGTCACACGCCCTGAGCAGCCCAGGGGCACTCACATCCGCTCCGCTGACCCTGACGCAGCAGTGCAGGGACATGGGTGTCTGCACCCACAGCTCAGAACGGCCCTCCCGGCACCAGCAGCCCTGATCCAGCAGGCACAGCCAACCCCAAAGCAGTAACGAGGACCTTGGGACTTCCATCCTGTGCCTGCGGGGCCAGCACCCTATGGTAATAGGGCTGGAGTGGGTTCATAAGCATGCTCGATGCAATCAGCAGCATTACCATGCGCCCATTATAATGAATGTACAGACATCTGCAGAGTTTGATGGATGAGCTGATAGCAGGCATGTTATAGAATCCATCTGGTTGGAAAACCATTGTCATTTTCAGCTAAAAATCACATTAGCAAACTTACAACACAACTTGGTGCTGCTGAGCTTCAGACTAGAGTATCAGAGCAAATGCTATTCTTTTTCCTGGAGAGAATCTTACAAAATATTCAGTAACTCGACACTAATAGCAGCATGATTTTTTTAATGCACCAAATGCTTTAATAATTCTGAGAAAAAAAAGGATGGAGATTTTAGCCTACCTTGCAACAAAACCTCTCTTGAGATATGGGTCTGTTCTGCATCAGGACAGTTCCCTCGTAAACGCATGAGTGAGTGCTTCTATGAGAAGCGAGATTATAAATCCAGGGCATCAGTAAGGAAAAGCTGAAGCCTGCGAGAGCTTCAACTCTGCAGCTCCGGACCTGCACTTTAACTCTCAGAGAACTGAAGCTCAGGAAAATCTAAAGTTAAGTTTACACGTACCAGGGGCTAAAGACGAACCAAAGCCCACCTGGGGCAGCGGACAGGCCAGCCCCCATGGGCAGCTGTGTCCTGGCAACCTCAGCCCTGTCCCAGCACCCCCAGCCTCACTGGGTCCCAGCAACGCACGCAGCAAGGACAGGACCTGCCCAAACCTCCGGCAGGAAGCTGGTGGCAGAGTCAGAAAGAAAACCCCATTATCTCGCCTTCCGGCCCCCTCTGCTAACCGCTAGACCACAGAACACTTTTATTGTAGAATAACGCTACAACAAATAGCTATTTTCTGTTAGCAGAAAACCCACTTGGTAGTTTTATGCCTAAAATTCATTTATACTCTGACTCCATAAGAATGCAAGCCAGTCCTGTGACACAGCATAAACAATTTCTCCCCCCTTTCCATGCCCCAGTTTTATTAAGTAATCCCCATAAAAGCAATTACTGAGCTTCGCACTGAAAAATAACCAGAAAAAAAGCGACAGCAAATTCTGTGCATCTGCATACGGATTCCCTCCCTCCCCCTTTCTAAGGTTTTTGCCATGAGGTCTTTTATGTCTCCTTCAATAATCATATAATTATATGATTCCTAAAGTACATGCTGGCAACACTTCAGGGGATTTTAGTCATTACAGGTGACAAGACTTCTCCCGTGTCTAATGCTCGCTAGAATTTCCTTCCACTTCATTCAGACAAGACAAGAACTGAGTGTCACCCAATGCTGTCTCCCAGATAGATTTTGGGGGTCTCTTCCCTCTCCATCACAAAGCCAGTCAGCCAGACAGAAATGAACCGCAATGAACTCCAACTGGAATGAAGCATTTTTTCAATTAAGCCGCCCATCATTTTTCCCAGGCACCAAGTCCAACTATTTTAATGGCTTTCACATTTTTCCTTTAATTTTACAATCTGAAAGAAACGCCAAAGTTCCACCAAAGACCAAGAATGCTGCAATTCCACATCTTCCATTGGTTGCAAGTTATTAACAAGCTGTCAAAACACCATTAATAATTTTATATCAAGTTTGGCTGATTCTATAAACATCTCCTAGCTGCATATTACCCTAACTCCCACTCCCCCTGCATGCAGTATGTACTGGGCTGGATGGGATGAAGAGGCTGCATGTCCTCAGACAGCAGTGTGAGAGACATTTACGAGCTCAAAAACATCAACAGCAATAGTGTATTTATTAGCTGATGCACTTGGCTCCATTGTAAAGTTCAATAAGACATTTCTTGCCCTAAAATTCTTTTTTTTTTTTTATTCCAGCTCTTCCGTAGAAACAAGAGCTACCAGTGAGCAAACCACAGTCCTGCTGCCCAGAGGGAGGGGTTCAAGATGTGTCCTCAGTGTCCAGCAGCATGGCTGCCATTGCTTCCCAACCTGGCTGCAAGTTTCCTCCTAACCCAGGCACTTAAGTAAGCAGAGGCTAGATCAGAGATGTGCTGGCTTCAGAGCAAACCAATCTACATTTAAAAGTGCAACACGGAAAAAAAAAAAAAACACACACACACCCAACAATTACAGGTATTTTTTACAGACCTAGAATGATCTGTTGGAAGGGAAGGCAATGCAAGATAACCAACTGTGAATGCTACAAGCACTGCATTTAGACTACAGGCACAAGTGCAGCATAGAGACATTCAGAAGTATATAGACATCTATTACACAGCACATTCAGAAGAGAGCCCCAGCACTGTCCCGCTTTGGGCGGAGGAAACCAGCAGCTCCCCAGGCCTCAGTGAGAGAGCCCCACAGCCCCTAAAATAGAGCATTTGGCTCAAATTGCCACATCCGTGTGGCACAGCTATACATAGGCAGCACAAGATTAAAAAAGCTTTGCTTTGAGCACAAAGGGAGAGACAGGAACGGTGCCATAAGCCCATGTTTTGCAGCCAGCAGCGCAGGGAAATCATTTTGATCCCTTCAATCCCCTTATCCATGCCAACCACTGACCTTGCAGATGCAACTTTTGTTCAAGTTTAGTCTCTTTCTGGCTTGAAGCAAGACAGCTACAAAGGAAATGCTCTCCGTTCACCCTGGAGCACCAAGCGCTACATACAGAGCTGCCCTGATGCCCATTTCACCCAGTATTTCTGAACTCACGGATCCAGAATAGCGAAGCCACAGCTCTGACGTTGGCTGTCCTTAAGGCAGGACGAGGCCAGCCTCGCCCCGTGTACCCCAGCCCTGTCCCGCTCTGCAGCCAGCACCAAAGGGCACAGCAGCAGCGGCTCAGAAGCTGCTCGCCCCTCTCCTCCATTTCACACCAACTGGGTTAATAACACGAAGACTGGCTCTCCTTTCAGCATCTCAACAGTGTTCTTAGAATTTCATTAGACTGGTTTTCAAAGAGATGGAACAGGGCTGGTGAAATGGGATTCAGACCCTGTGAGGAGCACAGCTAGAGCAAAGCTCCCATGGTGCTGGAACACGGCGAAGCCAGGAGATATTTAAACGGCAAGAGCCACTTCACCTACATAAAACTCTTTTATACCTTTACTGTGATAAACTGGAGGCATTAAAGTGCAGTGAATTGGAAATTGTTCTCACTTACAGCAGGATGTTCACATACAACTGATACCAAGGTGCACATCCTCTATATTGTATTTCAAAACTTTATTGTAAAAGAACAAAAATATTGCACAGTGCAGGACAGGCAGTCTCGGCGATGCTGTTCGCTCCCAGCGCGTGCTGCAGTGCTGCAGATAAATGGCACCAGGCTCCCACCGCAGCACAGACCTGCAGCACCTTCTCCACCCCATTTAGGATCCCTGTGGGCGGAGGCAAGCAGCCTGCAGTGCCTGGACAACTCAATGCCTCACATCCAGGAAACAAGAGCAGGAGGATATCAAAATGACAAAACCACCTCGAGACCTCAAAGTCGCAGGAAGCAGCACAATCACCATGGGTACCTCTGCATCAGTGTAACTCTGCAGCCTGGGTGTTATATCTCCATCACCCTATGAATTTTTAAAGAGGTACAGTGGAGTGATACATCAGCCCTTCTGCCAAGCAAGCAGGAATCTGTCAGGGAAACAAGTACTCCAGGCTAATCCTATCCTACCCAGCTCCCCTTCTCACTGTTATTTTCCCAAGAAACACTGTAATATTCAGTCTCATTCTGCAAAATAATTGAGACAAAAAATAAAAAGCGGATCTCACTGACACACTGGGACAACATTAAAGTTTTCAATTCTCACAAGATAAGAAGTGCGTTACTATAAGCAAACACTAACTGTTATTTGGATAAAGTGGAACATTAGTTTCATTACAGCCCTTCTATCCCCAAATCTTACCTGTAAAATACATAGTATCTCATATTTGTAAATACAATATAATTCTTTTTGAAAAACAGGATACAATTTAATCTTCTCAACTTCTCTGCACTTGTTGGTGCACTTCACAGTGCAGCAAGCTTCAGCTCACCTCTTGTCCCAGGTTTCAGGCCACTGAAGAAAGGCTGAGCAGTTATGCTACAAGGAACTCATCTGGAAAGTTTAGTAAGATTCCAAGAGGTCTCTCCAAAAAAAAAAAAAAAAAAAAACGTAAATAAGGGTCAAGTGCAGTTTAAGCTAGAAATGAGACCTCAGACAAACTGCACTGGAGAGAGCTCCGTTTCCTTCTTTTGCAGGATGAGGTGAGCCCTGGGCTCAGAATGGATTTTTAACCGGGCTTTGAAAAAACTTGGTGTCTCACAGCCAGGCCTTGGGTGAGCAAGCCACTTCCTCCCTCTGATGACACCGCAGCCACACTAAATGGCACTAACGCTGCTAATAGCACACCGGCGACATGGCCTGGGCGAGCAGGCACTGCCTTTGGCGGGGCTGCGCTCACAGCTCTTGTGCAAGCTGTCTCATGCTGGGTGACAATGCCACCGGATGACACCGCCGCTGAGTGACAATGTCACCGGGTGACATCACCTGTGCGCTGCCCTGTGGGTTTTACTGACAAGCCAAAACACTCCAACAAAAGAGCCAGACCCACACCCAGTGCTGCCCATCACCCTGCTGCACGTTGCAGGCACCTAGATCCCTTTGCTGATCACACATGGTGCGTAGGACAGAGCAGACCCCCCAGTTTCCCTGAGCTCCCCTGGTTTAAAATCAGAGAACGGCATGGGTTGGAAGGGAAGATCACCTAGTTCTGGCCCCCACGCTCTATATCAAACTCTTCTCATTTCTTGACAGCAAGAAAAACACACTGCAGTACCTGCTCTGGACCAGATGCAAAATCAACAGCTAGGAGAGCAGATCAATGCAGACTAACAAGCCTTTGGGAAAAACAAAAGGCATTCAGAGCCTTTAGAGCACTGCCTAGAAAATCACCTTGTCTGAGTTCCAAAAACTTTTCTTTTTTAAAAAAAAAAAAAAAAAAAAGAACTGTCCATCAGAAACAATAACTTTATACCACAATCACATGGCAATTAAGTTGAAGGAAAAAAATACTTAGATCTAGAAGCTTGTTTGAAAACATCACATTAGCCGTGGAAAACCTACACTGCAAAGTGCACAGGGAGAAACAATCATAAGCGAGAAGCTGCACGGCTAGGCCAGTGGAGCTAGCACAAACCTTTGGAACAGGAAGCTGCAGTTAAACACACTGGTTTTCTTATCACTGGGAGATCACAGCAGCAGCACCAGCACAGCACACATGTGAGCACAGCCTTATCAGGACAGCAGCTGAGGAACCCATGGGTGCTGTCCAGAAGCCTGCTGTCACCATGGGGCTCCCTGAACCCTGCAGCACCGGCACGGACAGCAGGGGAGTCACCGCAGGGCTGCGCTGCTGGGACCCTGGGGGGCAAAATAAGAGCTGTCAAAGTGCTCACCCCTTGGGGTCTCAGTCCAGAGGCAGACACCGGTCCAAGATGGGCATACGGCAATGGTGTGCCTTTCCAGTACAGGGACCTACTGCTGCACAACACAGTAAGTGGATTCTCCAGGAGATGCTATAAATAGGTTAAACTTTCCTTTAAAAAAAAAAAAAAATACAACCCTTACACACACATGCACCAAGAAAGTTAGAATTTCCACACAGTGTTCCAAAGCTTGGCTGGAATCTGTAAAATTGATAAACAAAAGCCAAAAAGAAAACACAACCCCTTGTCTTTATGACTACTTTGGGAGAACAATTGCTCTCAAAGATCGCATTCATTAACATTCTGATGAAGTTCCCTTTTAGGGCTGTTTTTTGTACTTGAAAGGAACAGCGATGATCAGAGAGCCCTCAGCCACCGACTCACTCATTTAGCTTCTCTCACTCTGATTCACCAATCACCTTCAAGAATAATTAGCAGCTTCATCTGAATGTAACGAACGCACACATGCTCCCTGACATCCCATTCATTTCGGGAGGCAGCCAGAAATCCCCCGTGTCAAGGACAGCAGCATGGCGCGACGGCCAGCAGTAGGCAACCCCAATTTCCAGGCTTTTAGCCCCAAAGCCATGCCTGGGTGGAAGATGAACACCTCACACAGACACCAGCTGCACATAGCCCAAGCCGGAGACGGATTTACCTGAGAAGATTCAGGGGAAGGAAGGGAAAAGGGAAGTTTCAACTTTGCGGGCACCGAACAAGGCTGCTGCTTGGTGGGGTTTGTTTTTTCCTTAAAATACACACATCAAATCTGTCTTTAAGTGAAAGAGGTAGAACAGGGGAGCTGCAAGCCGAATCATAAGCAAGTATCACAGAAGCGAGATGCGGTGTTTTCGGATGACAAGTGCCACGCTAGTTTAATGAAAAATCCCAAATGCCCAAAATCCACACCAAAGAGCTTGAAGAGGCTTCAGGAAGCCAGCCCTCAGCACTCGCCTTAACTGCTTTTACCACCAGGTCAGCACGCAGAAGGCACCCTGTACTTACAGAAACACCAGCGCTGAGGATTTTCTGAAGCAGGGATGGGGAATTCACAGTATTTTGAGATAAAGATAAAAACAAATAAACAAAAAAAAAACCCTTACCTCTTCCAAACGCTTCTGTCATGAAGTTCTGCCTAAGCACTGAGACATTTAATTTCCAGGGGGAAACCCAAAGCCTAGCTAGCTTACTAGACTTGACCACAGATCACCAAAACACCTAATGAAAAACAAACCTAGAAGAACAACACAAGGAAGGATCACAATGAGCTACCACATATGCAACAAAACCTCCTTTTAGGATTAGAAATTAAAGAAAGCAGACTTCCGTAGTTCAGCACTGTTCCTAGGCTGCGCACTCACTTTTACCCTTTCTCTGGCTTCATGAACACGGGGGGCTTCAATTCTTATTTATTTTCAAAATATCACTGCAGCAGATTTTAAGTATTTGAACAACAACAAAAAAAAAATACGCTGAGAAGCAAATCTCCTGCAAACCAGAAGAAAATCACCTGTTGCAGCCATGTACACTGCGGAGCCCCACTCCACACCACGCAACAAGACCTCGCAGTTTCAGCCATTTACACGGGCACACGCTGCTTTAAAGCAGTTTTGTCCCGATAATCCCCTTCCCTCGCTGCTCCATCAAACCTGCCAGGCACCGCCCATTGTCCCAGGCAGTGCCGTGCTCCTTGAGGAGAAATCCACACCACGCAGAGTGTTTTCTCCTTTTTCATGTTACCGGAATCCCAAAACACACGCGATCACTGGGGCTCTCCGAGCACACCAAGCACATGCTCCGGCTCTGCGCCTGCAAGGAACGCTGCTGGCACTGCTCCTGCTGAGGAGCCCACTGCGACCTCGAGGTGCTGGAGCATGTGTACACTCCTGCATACAGGTAAACAACAGAAATCAATTTATTTCAGGTGCTACTCTAATAATCTCTGAGGGGGCAGTTTAAAAAGATCTGTATGTGATTTTTCTTAAGGAAAAACAACACGAGTGTTTGCACAGACAGCTGTCCATAGGGGCGGCTGAAGTTTAAGGTCACTTTCCACCCCGCACGTGCTGTATCAAGGTTCTGGTTGGGCTCATTTGATAACAGGGCACATCCCATCTGAAAAGCACCAAGTTTTCCTTCCAGCCCTGGAGGGACTGAGCTATCATCTGAATTCTATTTCCTGATAACGTGCTCATCATGGGAGAAAATTTCTGCAAGAAGATGAATATTACTTTCTTCGCTGACAGCTCGGTGGAAACTCGGGGCTTTAATTGGAACCTATCTGCTAACGCAGATTTGACTAAAAAAAAAAAATATAACAACACAGACAGGTCTATGGCATCTGTTTTAGAGGCACAAAAGCGGATCACTGCTTGTTATCAGCTGTGTGTAGACAAAGTAGCCGGCCTTCCTGCCAGGACAACACCCCGCAAGGAACACTGTGAAAGGCCAAACACCAGTCACCAGCCTGGCACCGCCACACTGTCATCCCGCACGTACACGCCTGCTCAGGGAACACTTGGCTGGCTTTTGTTTTTGGGGTGAGTGGAGGTTTGGGCTCCCCAAGCCAGGGTTTGTCACCCCAAAACTGGGGCCAACAGCCAAGGTTTCCCAAGCAGGACGGGCAGGAGGCAGGGGCTGCGAGATGTCGCACAAAATGGGATCCCAAACCTAGTAGCAGAGGTCCCACTGCGAATTTGGGACTGTTCATCAGCCCACACAGACACGCAGCAACAGGAAACCCGCAGCACGGAGAGCACCCAGAACTTTGCCCACGCTTTTCACGCCGTGTGTGGAAGGAGGCGGGCAAAGGCACCAGGTTCACTCGGGATCCACATCCTGGTGCCCACCAAGCAACTTGCTGCATGCTGTCGCTCCTTCCCCTCAGACACAAACAAAACAAAAACCAAAAGCCAAAGTCGCAGTTTGTCAATGCCCCTCTGAAAATATTAGATTTCCTGCTCTGCTCAACTTAGCTCAGACAAGGCAGGCAGTATTTGCTCAGCAAATATTGTTTGTAATAAGTTAGACAAGCAATATTTTTTGCCAACCTATTAACACCAGAAAAATATGTACAGTCAACAAGAGATGAAGAATCTGTTCAATTACTTCAAAAATGGGAATTACAACCAAGGGATTATTATCCATTTAAACATCTCTTTTCCACAAAATGTCAAACGCTAGCCATTTGCTAACCATCTCCAGAGACCGATAAAGTAACATGTTGGCAAGGCAAACAGAAACTC
>VXAV01009571.1:348628-358920 GCA_013399715.1 Alectura lathami | reverse complement strand
CGCGGCCCGCCCTCGCCCCCACCGCCAGGAAAAGTTTCCCCCGGTCGGCTGCACGCCTCCCTCCCTCCCTCTCCGGGCTGGCCGAGCACCGGGAAATGGAGGGTGGCGGTGCCGGGGTCCGGCCTGAGGCCAGGGGAGTGAGGGGCGAGCTGAGGGAGATGGAAGGGCTGAGGGACAGGTGGAGGCGTGAAGGACGAGCTGAGGGGCTAGGGGCAAGCGGAGGGANCGCCCTCGCCCCCACCGCCAGGAAAAGTTTCCCCCGGTCGGCTGCACGCCTCCCTCCCTCCCTCTCCGGGCTGGCCGAGCACCGGGAAATGGAGGGTGGCGGTGCCGGGGTCCGGCCTGAGGCCAGGGGAGTGAGGGGCGAGCTGAGGGAGAGTGAAGGGCTGAGGGACAGGTGGAGGCGTGAAGGACGAGCTGAGGGACTAGGGGCAAGCGGAGGGATCAGTTGGGTTTAAGTGATGAACCGAGGGCTGAGTGAGGAGTTGGGAGTCAAGAGAAGAGTTGAGGGGCCTGGGATGAGCTGAGGGACGAGCAGGGGGCAAGGGAGAAGCTGAGGGTTATGTGGTGGGCTGAGGGAAAAGTTGGGGGTTACAGGATGAGCTGAGGGGTGGCTTGGGTGGAGGACAAGCTGAGGGATGAGTTAGGGGTTCCGTGATGAACAGCGGGATAAGGAACAGGCTGAGGGATGACCTGCAGGTCAAGGGTAGGCTGAGGGAGGAGGGAGGGCAAAGGGACAAGCTGTGTGACGGGCTGGTGGTGAGGGTGCAGGGGAAGGGGAGCTGGCGCAGTGCAAGGGGCTGGAGATGGAGACCGAGGTCACGGAGATGGAGGGAGCAGACCCATCCCCTTCAAAACGCCCTGCTCCACTTCTATCCATCTTGCCAGGGCTTCACCAGAGCTCTGCCGTGTAGGCGGAGGCCACCATTTCCCCTTGTTTCCCTGTGCTGTTGGGCCTCTCTCCAGGGCCTCTGCTAGGCCTTGGCCAAGGCTGGGTCCCTGCACCCTTCCTGGGCAGGGCCCGGCCTGGCAGCTCAGCCCTGGGAGATGTGCATGGACACAGGCCCTGGTGCAGGGCACCAGCTGTACCATGTATCGCAGTAGGAGCAGGACCTAATCCTCGCATTCTCATGTTGTACTGCATACAGTTAGATACTGCCACACATTAGCATCACTCCTGGGTACTCCCTTCCTTGGCTGGCTTTGCTCCGTTTGACTAACTTGACTTCAGTCCTTCCCTGTTCTGCTGCTTTCCCCTTCCCTGGGGGGTAACTGAGTTCTCTATGCAAGAGGAGTAGAAGGAAGTTGCAAAATAAAAAATAAAGAAATCCACTGAGCTTCATAAATAAGCAGAGGAAAATCTGTGAAGGGGATTCTGTGCTAGTGGGAGCTGTGGAAGTGAGGGAAGCCAAAAAAGTCTCCTGCCACCTGCTCCCACTTGCATTCCTGTTCAGTCGTCACCAGGGTTGATGACTTCTCTGGACCCGTGCCCCTGCCCAGCAGAGGCAGGCTGGTAGCTGGGATCTAACCCACCAGAGGCTTCATGCCTGCCTTCCCTCGCTTTTCCCACATTCCTGATCTAGCTGCAATAACAGAGCGGCTGAAAATTAGCCTCCTTCCACCTGGCCCTGACAGGATCTTTTAGGAGGATTTCTGGCGTCTGGCAACAGCTTTGCCCTACCTTACTTTAGAAAAAAAGAGCTAAAATAAATATCACCCTCTTAAAGGTAGCATAGAAATGTCATTTAAATTTAAGCAATTTAGAACCAAAGGTAGAAATCCCATGTGTAGTACAAAGCCTCTTAATGCAAATAGTCATTCATGCATTGTGTGCCTCAATCACACTTGTATTGGTGTCATTTATGTCCTAATAAAATCCCATAATCTTTTGCGTGCCAATTAAACGAGGGAGATAGCTAAGTCTAACCACTTGCTTTGGTAATTACAGGCTAGTGGGGAGTCAGACAGTTATCTGCCTTGGGTTTTGCTGGACTGTGGATTTCCAGTGGAGCATTTTATCTCCCCCTGTGTCTTTAAGGGACAGACAGTACAGTAATATTTCAGATCCATGGTATTTTAAAGCTATAACCAGGTTCTGCAAGACGGTTGTTAATGAAAGATCTGGAGTTTAGATACACCTGGTTAAACAATGGATTGAGCTTAACAACGGTATTTGCTTTACCAATATTTTAAGAGTCAGTTTCTAGAAAAGAGCATTTATACTGAGTTCAATAAGCTATTTCTTACGTTGGTGAGCATCTCTTAACTCAGAGGGTAATTTCTGTATCGCTTTTAAGCAAGTTATAACGGTAAGCCCTTAAAAGAGATAAACTGGGGAATTTACAGCAGTTTCTGTTGGTAGCACTCATTTCATTCCTATGGTGCTTTAGATCCTCCATTATTAATATGCATTTCTAGTTCTCATTTTTCCATTCACTTCCAAATTTGCTGACCAACAAGGACAGTGAAAATTGCCTGTAAAGTTTTTTTATTTCCTGTCAGCAGGGTTATCAAGATTCTCATCCCGCTCAGATGTTTATGTACAGGAGCTGAGTGTCACTCTGGATGCAAACTGAAGGTGCCTTCCTGGGAAAATTGTGAATGTACATATATATTTAAATTAAGTACACAAATTCAATGATGGGAGATAAAAACAAGAAGTTCATCTGTCACACTGTTGTTATCAGTATTTATCTGTGTGAAACCCCAAGTTTGTGTGTACATATATTTTTGTTGAAAAAAGCAGAGAAGGGTCACCCAAAGGAATTAACAAAATCAAACAGTCCATATGTGAAAGGATGCTCCTTTTTGAAACAGCATCTCCGAATCAATCGCGCCTTTCCTTCTACCAAGCCAATTTCACATTTTCAATAGAAGGCAGATCTACAGTGATTTCCTCCCCCCCAGCATCAAATGGCTTTCCACACAATGATATTCATCATGTTATAACTCTAGGTGAATGATAATGGATCAGAGGGAATGAAAACAGATGGATGTTAAAACAGGCAATTCTCTGCCGTGAACCTGGGAGCCCTCCTCTGCTGCCTAGTCTGCTCATTCAGTTCATAATTGTATTAGACACTCCAACAATAGAGATGCCTTCTTCATTAATCCTGAATTTACTGAAAAGAAGCTCTGCAGACGATAGTTCTTTTACTGCTTAGTCAACACCAGGCAAAATTTACCACAGAATCAAACAGATAAAACTCAGCTAAATATAAACTAGTGCAGAAAATTCCAAAAGCAGCAAGAGGTGAGATAAGGAAGGAGGACAGTCTCACAGTAGCACCCCCGACAGATAGCAGGCATCCGAGTACCTTCAGAGCAGAGCTGCAGCTCAGATGATACCAGGGGTATTTACAGAAGAGCTTTCCTCTTGCTGAGTACAGACAGAACCAAACCTACCAGTATTGCTCCTGCACTTGGGCTGATTTTTCCCTTTTCAGCAACCAGCACACAGATAACTGCAACAGCCAACACACACCAACCCCTGCCATGTGATGGGGCACAACCTTTTTGTAACCCTGGCCTGCATCAGGTGACTGGGGCTAAGCAATACAGATCAAGTCTCTTACCAGCTGTCCTGTGAGTCAGACCTTGATTACAATATTGACATTAACATTTTAATCACTTGCATGCTGCTGCAGATTCTAATGGCCAGCTTGCTTTGCCTTTGCTTTTTGAGGATCAGAAATCAGACCCTTATTCATAGCTCCAATGAGCAGAACACCCGAACTGCAGCTTCCCCAGCAGTAAACGTGGCATTGCCCTACCACGAGCCTGCCCCTGAGCGTTAACCTTGCTGGCACTGAACACCGCGCTGGAACAGGGACTTTGTTCTCAATTACTCTGTTCCTGTGTCTGGGGCAGGACTGGAAGTTATGAAAAGAGGAGAAAGGTGGTGCTTTTGTATTCTCCGCAGCCTGAGGCTATGTGAAAATCTAGCCTGTCCCTGTCTTGCTATCATTTTCTGATTCCCAGGAACTTTACTCAGAGCAGCGTAATCGAGAGACTTTTCCTTCGTGGCATGGAGCTGGAAGTAGGGCCGCTATTTTATTTTCACTGCCTTGTGCTGTCAGAGCAAGGTGAAGAAACTCCAGTCCAAATGAAAATCAGGCCCCAAACCCACACAGTCCCTCTCTCCCTGAACATACTCCATGATCTGTTGTGAACAGTGCAGGCTGAATGTGTGAAGCCTTGCTCTGTGAAAGACTATCAGGTCCAAGACAGAAGGACAGCCAAAAGGTCAGAATAAATAAACTGAATACAAAATTGCTTAAGGCAATAAAGGGAGACCAGGGCCTTTCATTACATTTCTGACATGAGCCAGAGCATGCTTCAAGATGTTAAATAAGCTGGATTTTGTGTCACCAGGCTTAGCTGTTTTATGTTGTTTCTCCCCCTGTTACCCCAATACTTTGCCAAAAATGATCAGGCCTTAACTGCTTGTTATCCCTTCTGCAAACATGGGCTGCCTTTATCGCTTGCTTCATCGTGGTCATTTGCAGTGAAAATACATAATCACTGTCAGAGTACAAAGAATCATTACGAATAATTAGTTACTTGCAATATGGCAAGTCAGTCTCATAAATCTTGAATATTTGGCTTTGGTTTTGGAAAGAGAATCCTTAATGGCTACACTTGTGAGACTCTGTTAATTGATATAAAATTGTATTCAAAATTAAATTTGTTTTAACAGATCTAAATCACCCCAATAAATCAGCTCCAGCCTATCTGCTTTAAAGGTTCAAGTACACTTTTTTGCCTTAGGGAGAAAGTGTGCACTTGCAATCAATGCATGGATGGCCAGATCTGACCCTCCCCTCGTTCACTAACTGCTTCCATATGCTGACACCAGGGTGATTTTGCTGGCCTGAAAGCATAAAGGGAGAAGTAGGTGGTACACCCCCTTCCAGCCCAGCTGCAGCAGCCCTGGTGCACTCATCCCTTCCTGTAGCAGGTTGTGGGCACAGCGCAGGCAGCATTTAGCCAGCATCAGCTACCCCACAGCCAGTACACTGGGGAGGAATCATCCACCTCTGCCTGCCCAAATCGGTAAACGATGTCATGGGAATTTTTTTGAGGGAGGAAAAAAAAAAAAAAAAAAAAACAGAATTTAAGTCTTTTCATGATCAAATATTGATATTTTATGTGCTTGTGGACTGCAATAGTGTGAATGGTGGGTCATATAAAGCTCTTCTTCAAAGAAGACTTTTTCATCTTCTGTTAAGGTTAAGAGAAAGCAATAGTAACAGCAACTTAATTTTGTCTCAACATATATTCTGCTTAGCTCCTGAAATGGTTTTAGGAACAAATTACTATCTTTATCCTTATTTTAGACTGGGGAAGTGAGGGTACAGAGAAGCACAGCATTCCACTCGTAACTTCTGTCAGTAATAGCCTACTTGCTCCCTATCAGTGGTGCTTCCTGAGATCCTGCGTGGTAAAACTGCTGGAAGGGCTCAGCGTGTGCATCCTGTCTGATGTTACAGTCTGTTATCTTAAATCTCCCTGTAACTTTTTTGTTGTTGTTGTTCCAGAGATTCTTTCTTGCCTACTTCATCTCATTAAAGGTTTCCCCACCCTTCTGCTGAAGTTGCTGTCTGTATTTTTGCCTGTCTGATCTCCCCCAGGTTCTAGCTGCAGAACTTGTTCCATGTGGGCAGGCCTTGACTCCTGCCTGCAGCCTTGTGAAGTCTGATGCTCTCTACCCAGGGATTTGCATATGCATGGCTCAGATTTCAGAAGTCTGTAAATGTTGCAGGGAATGCACTACCTCTTGTTTCATATGTGTAATTCTGGAGGAAAAAAAAAAAAAAAAGTCTGCAGCATAACATTCAGCAGCTAAATACTATGTTTTGCCTGACTAGATATGCCTGGATCCTGTTGGGCTCAGTGATCTATTTAATGATTCTTTTACTTGCTTTTAGAATGCTGGTGGTGTATAGCTATCGTTTTTGGCATGCAGCATGTAATGTATAGATGGTATTTACTGGTGAATAAAAGCTAAAATCAGCTCAGCTGTGTTAAGTGCAGCCATCATTTCTGTTGGGAATCCTTGGACAGGAGCTGCCTCTGTTTACAAGTGCACTGTACGTCGTGCTCACTTTACTATTGATTTAAGTTGGTTAAAAATATAGTTTGTTTTTAATCTCCCAGTTTATAATATTAATCATCAATAGCGCAAGAAAAAACTTGCCTTAAAGAAAGAAAACCCCTGGGAAACCTGAAAGGTAAGGTTTTAAACATGTTTTCAGTTCTAAGCCCAGAATCCAGGAGGAAAGCTAGTTAAAACCATCTCAGAGAAAATTCATCTGGCAATCCAAGTTCCAGAGATCTCCTGAAAAAGGCTGGCAGGAGTGCAATTGTAACTTAACACGTGGTCAGCTACTTGAGATAAACAGGTGCTAAAACACTTCTGCAGTGCCCCCTCCATTAACGTTTTGTTCCTTTGAAGCGACCATCAGGGAGATGTGTCATCCTAATTACAGTATCTGGGAGCAAGGAGTTTACTAGCAGCTAAATAACTTGCTAATAGAGGCTTCTCTGTGCTGGGGATTTTAGCTCTCTGTGTAGCAGCAGCAGAACTCAAATGCAGAGTGGCAAAATCGCAATGATACATAATTTATACTGGGTCAAGTTACCCTTCATGGAAAGTAGGTGAGCTGCGCAAGTGTTAAGCAGAGCTTCACCCTGGCCATTGTTGATGGCTATAATGGGGAATTTATTCCCAGGATGGACAAGGCTTAACAAATTGCTCTGGTTATATGTTCTGGTGCCTTTGGGTGCTCAGACTGACTTTTCAAGAGCTGAAGCAGAAATGGATTCAAAGATATCTAGGAGAATACAGTGGTTAAAATGTTGGATTAACTGCCTGGAATCATTTTTAAAAGAGAGGTAGGTTTAGAAACTAAATGAAAGGGAAGCGGGGAAGATTCAAATGGGTCACTCAGACGGTGTGTGTAATGAGTGCTGAATTATTCTTAACACAGAGGACTATTTTTTGCATGTGGCTCATACTATTGCTAATCTGTTGTTCTCCATCTGATTTGCTGATTTAATTTCACTTCTCTGAAGGAAGGAAAGAGCCTCAGTTTGTGAGGACTGATGGCCTTTGGAAGGGGGGGTGTATTGACTTTCAGAAAACATTTCACAGGGAGGTAGCCCACCACAACCTTGTGCTATAGGACTTCCTTTGGAAGCATATATTTCTCCCCCATAAGTCTTCTGAACAGTTTTATACCACACATGTTTCAAGAGAATTAAATCAATAACAATCTGTACCTTTCTAACCTGAAATGCAAGCTCTGCACGGCAGGAGATCAAGCTATGCAATTAACTGTTGTCCTTTCAAAGGAATTCTGACAGATATTTATAGTTTACTGTATTCCATTTCCCTGCCATTGGAATATAACAGTACAACGGAATGCAGCTGACTGGAACTATGAAATAATTATAGCAATAGCTATTCCCTTCTCTACTGGGGAAATCTTGTAAAGTGCTGAATGTGGGAAGTGTTGATGTTCTTGCACCTCAGAACTCAGTCCTTGCCTTTGGTTTATCGTGCATCTTTATGGCATCCAAGAGAGTTTTTTCAATTACCTACTGCTTTTTCTAATGTCATATTCGAAATCTCGCATTCAACTTGAATGAATCCACGCTGTACAAATAAACACGTTTTTAAGAGCTTTCTGAAACTGGGCACGGTCAGTGTATGAGCAAAAGATTTCTCTGTAGTGAAATAAGTCATATCTTTGTGTGGGAGTTCGGAACAGCCTATTAAGAAGAAACTATGCAATATTACCAAAAGTGAATAGATTGGCATTTGACTGCTAGGCACTTTGCAAATTTCAATACAATAGCACTTATTTTATACCCTGAGCTGTCACTGTAACTTATGTGCTCATGCTGGTGACTTAGTAGCATAATGACAGGCCATTGTTACTAAGCTAATTAATTTTAAGCAATCTTTCCTAACAGTGTGCTTGAGAGTGACATTCGTTTGCTGCAAACTTGAGACATTGAAGCATCAGGAAAATAGTCATGCTGAATCTTACAGCTGTCTCTCTTGCTGGCTTAGTGCAAGTAGCTTATCAGAGGATATTTGCTGCGTTGGGCACTTTAGATCTGAAGCTCGATTTGCCTTTTGCCAATTGTAATATCCTCAGCTGCTTTGCTTTGTGGCAGTGCACCAGCAGAGGTGCACTGTATGTTCCAGCCATCTGTTAGTTTTGCCACATGACCCGTTTCCCTCGAGTGGGTTGAAGTTCTGCAGATGGCTTCCCAGGGTCTAGGAGGCTGCAGGCCAGGATCAGATAGAGCTGTTGCTCAACTGTGGCGCTTTCAGGAGCAGCGTGCTAAGGGTTTGTGGTGTGCTTTTTGTTTTGCTTTAGAAAAATAAAAACAAACAAAAAAAAACCAGTAAGGACAGAATAAGCTAACTAGATTTCAAAATGTCTTTTCAAATCAAAGAAAGTGGAATTACTTTTCTAACACTGTTCACCAAAGGGAGTAGAAAAGAAATCTCCAGATGCCCTAAACCTTTACCCACACGGACTGGACATGAAGATAAATCCTTGGTCCAACAAGAAAAGAATGAGAACAGGGAAGAGAAACTGTTCTCGCTTCGTTCTCACAGGTGGCACAAGCTCTTTGTGGCCGTTGAGTAATCCTGTGTTGTGAGGCTGCCCCAGCAGTGGTGGTACTGAGTCACACAGCTAGCAGTTCTGCTTTGTCCCCTGCCCCCAGCTGCTGGTGGGACTGGGTGGGTATGTGCTGCCGGAACAGGAGGAGAAACCCAACAGCCAGCTTCTCGCAAGCTCAGGTTTCCTGGGAGTGTTGTCAGAAATGCCGAGTCCGCTAGAAGGAAAGAAGTTAAGGAAGCAGAATGTCTTCTAAATTAACCAGATCTGGAAACTCCCCATCATGATTTTTTCCATATGAGGCTCTTATCCAGAACACAACCCAGCCCAGATGGCTCAGCTTCTGGAAGCTTACTTTCGTTAACAGAAAAGATGGGGCCTTTTGCACAGTGTGCTGGTGCATGCCTGAGGATCAATAACATATCTGAGCACTCTCCTCCTGAGAGGGCTGCAACAAACAGTGCATTATTTATGTGCCCTTCTCATGTTTCTCTGTGTTAAGTAAATACTAATCAAGGTGAAATTGGACTCAGCCATGTCTAATTTCGCCTTCAGTTTATTTTGGCAATATCTGAGCAGAGGTCAAATGCCAAATGGTCTTCTAGAGGGGCCCTGAGGTTTTCCAAGCCTTTGTGTGGGTTGAAGGCAGAGTCTCCACAGGCTGCTGGGATCCCAAGAGCTGGTGCTCTGTGCCCAAGCCTCATGGTCTCCTTTGCTTACAACACAAATGGGAAAATAGCAGGTCCTAGTCAGCACTGCGCTTTGACCACAGCTGATGTTACTCACCCAGATAAGCAGCAGCAGGTTTTATTCTGTTCGATCAACCTTTTGAGCTGATTGCCTCCTGTGCTAATGTCCTTGAGTATTTTCCTCTGTGTTTGTAGCTTTTCCAGGGTGTTTTCATTCTGGCTCACCTGGGAGCAGGGGGTTTCCTTGGGAATGCTCCAGAATTTTCAATTTGTTCTGTGGTCCCAGGAGTCTAGTTTTGTTTGTGTGTATTTATTTATGACATAATTATATTCTTTCACCTGAATGTAGTGCTAGGGGAAAAATGTGCTTACTGACAGCTCTGCTAACCAAAATCTCTTGTTCCTACTTGGTAGAAGCTAGTGCTCTGCAAGCCTTTAATGTGCATGGGTGTGCCTGCCAAGCAGGGCAGCTATTAGTTCTGTGCATGATGATGGTTTCTGTGATGAGCATGACTTTTTCTATTGGGAAATGAACTGTGAACACCTACTCATTTTTCATTGGCCAAATTACAGTGATCTTTCAGCTCTCTGAATTGCCTACCCCTCAGAAAGTCTGTAGGCCCCTTTAGAGTGATGCTAATGAAATAGCTGGGGCTGAGCAGCTATTCTGTAACCTCTGTGAATTTAGCTATTTGCTCCCTGCCTGGTAGGAGTTCGCACCTCAGGTACCTCCTCACCATTTAAATTATATTTATTTTTTTTTTTTATGCTTGGGAATATAGCTTTTAGGTGCTTCATGATCAAGCTTCCCTAGCTGTGATTAAACTGAAAGAAGAGGATTTAAAGTCAGTTAAACTTTGCTTACAGTTCTATGTCTCTCTGAAAACCTCTCAGGCAACAACAAAGAGGAAACAAGTTAAAAAAGGCAGTACTGCTCTTTTTTTTTTTTTTTTTTTTTTTT
>VXAV01009571.1:251453-348605 GCA_013399715.1 Alectura lathami | reverse complement strand
TTTTTGTCTTTTTTCATGCCAGTTTATTAACTTCTCCCAGTGAATAGGTGTCTCAGATGTCTATATAAAAAAATTACTTTAGTCATTCTCTGACTTTCATTATGTTACATCTCATATATGTGTATATGCACAGCTGTTTTTTGTCTTGGGCGAAAAAAATCCTTCTTAATGAAGAGCACTTTCTATTCTGAGGTCTGATCACTGTGGTCAAGGCAATGGTGCCTGTGGTCAACTAAGGTTTTACTTAAAGCCCAGTTTTCCAGTTCAGTAGGATAGGAAGAGTACTGTCAGTCAATTTGAGCTTCAGAGCTCTGCAGATACTTGGAAGTGTAATCCATCAGGTACTCTGATCTCCAAGTCTGGTTGAAATCTTGCAACTGTCAGCATGACATTACTCCCAGTCACATCCAGTGTGCTGAATAGCTAATAGATGTTTTGAAAGGAGTTAAATTAGCTTCCCTATATTCACCTCAAAAATGCAGGATCTGTCTGCAGCTCGTGTGTTAAGGTAGTGATTTATTACAGTGGACTGAAATCACAGTACCTGCTTTTTTTTTTTGTTTTCTGAAGCTGCCATTTTAACTTGCATTTGCCTAACCATTTAACAATGCTGTGTTCTACAGCAAACAGTGTGCTGGCAGGTGACTAAGATCAGAAGAAAAATCAGTTACATTTTTTTTCTTGGTGGATGTGGCTTTCGGTTTAGGGCAAAGCAGGCCTCTCAGTGTGTAATGAGAATGCTGGAGCAGGAGTGTAGATCTTGTGTCAGCTTGGATTAACTTTGCTTATACATATAGTTCAAAGTAAACTGCCCCATGATCAGCAAAATGAACTTAACTGTTCAGTATTCTTGAGCTCTAACAAAGAGAATGTTATGATGTGTATTCTTTGTGAGAAAGTGCAGAGGATGTTCCTCACATATTTCCTCAAATCAGAAGAAAATACTCAATGTCTGTTGGGTGCCAAGTTCTTCAGTAAGAGACAAAGGTGCTTGGCTTTATCCTAAGAAATGTCTTAGGATAAAGTCTCTGGAAAATCTGGAAAAGAGTAGTTTCAATGGAAAGGAGGATCCTACAGTAAGCAGAAAGAATATGGAAAAGCATATTACTGGAGAAGGTGCATGTGTGGGTATAGCTGCGCCGTTGCTGTGTTTGCTGCTGTGTTATGTCAGTTGCTTACAGGCCAAAATTTGGGATGCAAGCACAGCTTGTGCGCAAAAGTAAAAGTATTCATTATATGTCAGCCACCTTCTTGCCTTTGTTGTCTCCCACCCCCCACCCTCCCCATTTACATTGGCAGTTTGGTGTGGGGATGGTAGGGCTGGTTTCTGGAGCTTGTTTGTAAGCACTTTTTAATGCATCGCAAGAACAGCTGGATAGAAGTATAAATTGCTATTAATTGCCAGTCTGAGCAAAAAGGCGCTTGCATACACTCTGGAGAGCCCACCTGAACTTGTTGAGCAGTGCACCCACCAGCATCAAGTGGCTTAAACCTCTGCGTGGCCCTGCTGTGGAGCCCAGCCATGCATTGCAGAATTAAATGAGTTGCACCAGTTTTCTTGGGAGCATTGCCCAGAACTGATGCAAAGTGACATCTGACAGCCCCGGCAAAGCAGAGACAGTGCTCGGAGACACTAATAATAGCTGTAGAGCTAGAGCTGTTTTCCTCCATCCTTACTTTTTATTACATTCACCCCTCTTTGGTGAGGAAATGTTGTCAACCCTGGCACAGCTTATCCTTGGAAACCACCTCTGAGCCATTTAATCTCAAGGCTGGCTGCACAGTGGAGTCAACGCGCTAGGAATGCTCCCGCCATAATCTCTTTAAAGAACAGCTGATACCTCATTGAGAACTTTGAAAAACATTCCTCTTGGAAGAAATCCCTCTCAGAAGTTGGGAGCGATGAGGGGGAGCTGGTGGGGGAGAGGCTGAATTGTCTTTGGAGCAGCATGGCAACAACCCCCCCAGAAAGGCAGACTCCAATTCTTTGCAGAGACTCTTTCCAGCCTGCCCCCCCNCCCCCCCGCCCCCCCCCCCCCCCCCCCCCCCCCCCTCCATTTTCTTTGTTACTAAGGAGATTTACGTTGAAACAAGCTCTGCAGGAATCCTCAGGTTCCTAGCAAGGGGATCTTAATATTTCTACTCAATTATAATTAGTAAAGTAGAAAAGGTATTAGAAGAGGTTCCTGTGAGGGATTCTCAGGACCAAATTACAATAAAAGAGGGAGAAATGATGAATACCTTCCTAAACCTTGGTTGCCCACTCGTGGTCAGTTTGATGGGAATTCCAGGTAATTTCCAGAGGTAATTCCAGGCTCTGCAGCAATATTGTGATTTACTTCACAGGTGCGGAACTGTATCAGTTTTTTTTTTTTTTTTGTGGTTTTGCTTTGAGTTCTCCTGCTGTAGCTGTTTGTTCCTTGCCCCGTTGCCCATGTCTCTAGGACATTGCCCTACTGTTCTGCACTCAGCTGCAAAGCTACGATGGGCGAATAGGGCTGAAAGATGCTTGGATGTATTCTGATAGGTACTTTTAACCGTTACTCCATGAACAGGAAAAAGGAGCAGTGATTTTTAAGAGTGCTGGATTTACAGTAAAGAATAGATACCGAAGGAAGAACTTGAAGAATTTAGGTCCCTAAATCCAAGAGGATAATCCTCACTGGTCCTGCCTACCTCAGTAAGCGGCTGAGTATCACCACCAAGAGGGTTCCTTAGGTACTTAAAGCTCCTCTCTGTATGTCTAGAATTATCCAAGTCGTGTTGATGCTGAACTGTTCAAATCTGATCTCCCTCCTAAGCCCTGTCAAGATTAAGAAACCAGGCTTTCTCCTGTCTGCCTCCTGAGAGGCCCTGCTGATAGCGCACAGAGCATGCCTACAGCATGCCGCAGCACCAGCCAAGCACTGAGACAGCTGCTATTTACATTCCAAAGCAGAGGAAAAGTCAGGGATATCCTGCTGCTATAAAATACCACTGAATATTAAAGGATAAGAGGAGCTGTTGCATGAGCAATGGAGTTCTGACCAATCTCGTGTGTGCTCCTCCACTGGAATAATCTCTGCCATCTTTTCATATTCCCCAGGATTTTTTGGCTGATGGAGGGGAGCAGCTTGTGGTGCAAGTGGGAAGAAAATACAAGAAAGGGAGAAATTGGTAGGTTTCTAAAAAAGAGCAGCTGAGATCTTAGAGCAATGATTCCCTCCTATTTCAGTACCCATTTTTTTCTACTTAATGGCTTCATATGTATTAGGCAAGTCAAGTACATCAGGTCCTCTTTCACCTTGGCAGTGCTACTGATGATAGTGTTATACAGACCTGTGGTTGCTAATTCCTTTCGTCCAGCTGTTGCACACCAAGTTTTTTTTTTCTATGTTGATTATGTAGGTTCTCCTGACCTTTAGAAATATGGCACTTCTGACTGCTGCAGTGAAATCTAGCCTTTTTGTTTGCATCTCTCCTCAACTCCCAGGACACTACTATGATATAGGCTTTTTTTTTTTGCTTCCAATATATTATCTTCTTGTAGAATTAGCCCTCAGGAAGTCAGCATCTGGTCCCAATTACTTTTTTTTTTTTTTTTTTTCAGCTGAGGTGGCTGGAGCTCCTGCCACTGAAGGTCTAAAATTCCTGTATCCTGGAGGGCACGGACACCAGCAGAGAAGGCAGAAGCTTCTCATGAGATGAGGGATGTTGGCATGCTTCCCAGCACCTGTTGATAGCACAAAGTGTTTGTTACAGGCTGAACTGCACAGTCCCGTGGTAAAGAAACGCTGCAAGGCTATTAAACACCCACTTTATATTGCACCTTTGATCAAATTCCTAACCAAGGGCAGCATGGCTGTGCAGTTCTGCTGTGTGCGTGCTTTGCAAATTGCATCCCCAGATGTATGAGATCTCTGGAGACCGGAGGGGAAGGAATGTCATGCACACAATAGAGCTGGAAAAACCTCCTGTCTTAATGGTGTCCCATCAATTCTTATCTGATAATCTCTCCTTTTGAAGGTATGTGGAAAGCCAAAAATAAACAAGGCAAAACATAGACTTGCCCTGACCTGTCTTCTAGTCTGTATCTCTCTGGAGCTCTACTTGCTGGCTTGCTCTCCTTGTCTTGCTGTGACCTCTCTCTCATCTTGCTATCAAGCTCACTTGCTGGTGAGAGCAGCTGCCCCCTCCTTTCCCTCTTCCCAGCCTCTCCTGTTTATAACAGCCTCCTTGTGCTTGTCTGCCTTATCCACTTTGTCTTATTTTCAGCAGAGATTAGAAATATCTTTTCTTCTGAGTCTCAGAGTTCTGAATTCCTCTATCTTCCTGCCACTGCTTATCTTGCTGCTGTATTTTTAAACTCTAATACGCTCCAGGATGTGGTTGTCACAGGGGACGCTTGAACAAAGTAAGAGCAGTGTAGCAACCTTCTGAAATTCTCAGGAAAAAAAAATGCTTTGTCAAAAGAAGAAAGTTCAAGGCATAAAAATGTGTATCTATATCTTTCGGTTGTTGAACAGTGACAACACATGATAGTGGGATGATTTTGGAGCATGTTAACCATACTGTGCCACTCTGTTCACTCTGTCATGCATTGTACCACTTCCAGTTTGAGGGCTCTGTGGGACCAGCAAGCTTGCAGTAGCTAATTGCAAGTGGTCTGGAAGGTAAAGGATGAATATTAGCGCAGCAACTGCACACAAGAGGTATCAAAGCAGAGAGAGGAAGTATGGCTCGGAGCTGGTGGCAGACTGGGAAATGAACTCTGACTTCCCAGCTCCCAGCCGGCAGCAAAGGTGGAGGGCCTCCTTCCTCTCCTGTGGCTCGCTCCAAATAGGTCTTGGAAGGTGTGAGAACAACTTTGCATTGCCTAATGAATAGATTTTTATCTGGGTGCTCCAAAACCACTATCAGGGAATCTCTCGAACCCTTTGAGCTTAATGGGGAGACTTTGAAACATTATGGTTTGCACAGCCAAAGGCAGGGAAGTACTCGGATCTTGGTCTTATTGCCATTCGCTGTGGAGGCCGGGTTCCAGTTGTCTCCAGGCTCCTTGAGAGCCTAAAACCTTGGATTGATGTCCTTGTGCCTCAGGAAGCTCTTGCCAAGCACAGACAAAGCTACTTTCCATTTGAGCTTTCTGATTGGTCCTTAAAATGTTTGCTCTTTTTTTTTTTTTTTTTTTTTTGCACTGTGATGATAGTGATTATTGGTTTTCTTTCTTACTGCTGCCCATTTGGGAATGTAAGCTGCTATATTCCGAACAAGGAATGGTGCTCTGGGGTTATGAGTCTTTTCTCTTTGGTTTGTTTAATTATACTTGCCCTGAAGACAGCATTAATAAGATACATATCTAGTTTTTTCAAATGATGCCCTTGAAGTCTTTGAGGTTCATTATCACCTTGCAGTGCCCATAACTGTTTTCAGGAATTCATCTTTTCTCTAGGGATTGGAGCATTAATAGTGTGTAATATGCTGTCTCCCCTGGAAGTTACTTAAAAGATAACATTACTGTCTCCCCTTTAACTCTGGTGCTCTTTGTGGGTTCATCTCTTCATTTCAGAAGAAATACAGGCATAGCTGCCCTCTTTGTGGAAGCAAAACATTTACAAATGTTCAACTTGGCAATTAGAGAATTGCAGCAAGCCTGTGGCCTCTGTGTGGCTGGATACCTAAAAAGCACTTTCTTTCCATGGGGGGGAGGAGGGTGCTCCAACACTGGCAGTTCCTATTCCAGCAAAAGGTGAGTTTCCACCTGTTTTTAACTCCATAAAGCCAGTGAGATGATTCAACATATTAGATCTAAAACTGCATGTATCTACTAGGAAATTAAATTATTATAACTGCTTTATTTTAGGGAGAGTAAGTGAGATCTTGTTGCTTTGCTATGAGAAAAAAAAAAAATCAAACCAGAAGGCACGTGATTTCTGCTTCTTTTGAAATCTTTGTATTACGCTGAATAGCTGCAAACAATTTGCATTACAGTGAATCATAAATAAGAGTTGCCACCAACTGAAGTGTCAACTGAGCAAAATGCCGAGAGCTTTCAGGGCAACTGAATCCAAGTGGTTTAGGCAAGATTGGACAGAATTGGCAGGCAAGAACACAAGGCACTGTTGGGTCTCAGACAAGCCTTGTGGTCAGCTATGGTCCTAATTTTAAGATGCCCAGTTAATCATAATTTTCAATATAAGTAACATAATATTTGTAGTTTGGATGCCAAAGTTGTCAGGCAAAGAGGAAGGGAAAATATGAAACCCTTCTGTGGAACAGGATTAGGCAGGATTAAAGTCTGAAGTGATCATGTTGCACTGTGTAGTGGATGCTGCCACAGCCAACTCAATAAAACTCAGTGGGACACTTGACATTGTACATTTTCAAGTGGCAAGTCATAAATCTATATTCATGTGAAATCTTTTGCAGTCAGCCTAATGGGAACAGAACAACTACATAACTTCAGGTGCTGGTTTGAGGGCATAAAACACAAGTTGCTGCCTTGCAGGGGCAGATCTTTGCCAAGAGAAAAGGAAAGCAACTTGTTTGTAGGGCTATGTGGTTGCTACAAACCCTCTAAGAATCCTTGATACCTGACATTAAAACCAGCTATGTATATATTTTTAGCAAGTTGTCTATCATTATGTATGCATAGATAGCAATTGGTATGGCAGTTCCTCGTTTGACAGCCCAAAGCACATAAATACCTGCTTACCTTTTATAAATTAAACCACAAACTTAAGTGCTTTACAGGACAGGAGCTACTTAAGCATTTTGCTTAAATATTGGGCTGAGTCAGGTCTGAATAAATTCAAGTTCTTCTCAGTGTGAGAACAAAATTCCTTACCTCAGAGCTAGCCTGTGCTTTGAAGACCAATGTCAAAAGGTGGTACAGGGGAGATGCATTCTTGCATGAACCTTGTGTTACACTGTGTATGTGATGCATGTGGTGGTGCTGGCTGCACTCTGGAGCTCCTTCTTGGCCGAGCGTTCTTCAGGCTCTGTATCAAGTAGATCTTTGAGCCGTTGTAGACTTAAAAGTCCACCAGCCCCCAGCCATGAGGTAACCATTTGCTAGGTCCAATATGACTCATAGATGGGGAGGATATTTCTGGTTTCCAATTTAAAAAAAATAATGGTGGCGTAGCTCATAATCATGAGCGAAAGGTCTCTGTGCTGTAATGGGAAACAGCTGGTGTGGTAGGCCATTGCAGACTAAAATCTGTCTTTGTTCAGAACATGGCCCCACCGTTATCACGGTTGGAAACAGTCCTTGGTGCTGACATGGTAATGACAGCTTCATGTTTTAGACACATCTAATGGCACTAAGTCCTGATCTTAGCTGGCATTTATCAAGATAAATAAGCCAGTCAGGCAAAGAGCATGGTGGGCTGACCGTGTTCCTGCAGATAACGACGTGCGTGTTTCCTCTCTTGGAAGAGTAATGAACAGAATATGACTGTCAAAATATTTCACTCTGGAGAGACTCCAAAATAACCGGCACTTGCATGAGCTCAGTGCCATCAGCAATGCGAGCTTCTTCGCAGACCTGAGAGAAGTGGAGCTGTGGCCAAGAAAGGTGGGAGGGATTCTCCTTAAAACAACCACAGGCTGGGAGAATTGCTTTCTCACTTACCATTGGGCCTCTCTTGGGAATAGCTCTGCGGTCATGATCCCTTCTGGAGCTGATGGACAAGGTTCTGCTGACTTCAGTGAGACTGGTTCTCATGTAGCACAGTGGTAAACTTGCTTTAGCTGAAACTTCCATTATAATTCTACAAATCTGCAGAGGATCAGGCCCTGCAAATTCAGCTTTGCAACTCTAGATTTTTCTCTTAATCCAACTGGAAAATAGCTGTGCTCATGACTTGCCTGCAAAACGAGGCGCACACACAGATTTATGTGGAGCTTAACATGCTTTTGTGGCATACCCCCTCCTTGGCCTTTGGGAATTATGGGCAGTGCATGTCATGGTTGTTCCAGGAGCGCTCCTCTTTTTAGGGAGGATCCATTGAAAAGGCATAACTGGGAATCCAAAAGGCATTACTTCATGCACAGCTCTGTGCTGTAACAGTGGAGTAAGCTCCAGCAAGGCAGCAGCACAGGTCAGAGCTAGGAGGTGTACATAAAGGGCTATTCCCTGTAGAACAGGTCAGGTCAGGTCATACTGCTGGGGAAATGTGGCCTATGAAGGTGTCATAACTCTCCAGCCTGAGTGTTACATCTCCAGTATGAGAACAGGGTTTTGCAAGACTGGATTAAGGTGAGTTTATTCCCTTTTCATTCGTTCAAATGTAGATTTATCCCTGTTGATTTGAGCTGGGATGAACTTTTTGCTGTAGGCAAAGGACTGACTCTCACACTGATGAAGAGACTTTTATTTTTGCTGAACTGCTTCTTTCTATGCTATTCAAAGGAGACTTTGTGATTTTTTTTTTCTGTATGGGTGGCCAAGAAAACAATTTCTTATAGTTAGTGTGGGCTCTGTCAAGGTTACATCTGCCAAGATCATCTTCTTCTTGCTTCTCCCAGGGTTGTCTGGTGGGTAATCGGGGCAGAGCATCTCTGCTGGAGCATCCCCAGTGCATCCAGCTTCATGACAGACCAAAGGATGCTTCCTGGGGGTCTTCAGGCTGGAGGACAGGGTTGATGACTGGACAAGATGTTTCAGTGCAGAGGGAGGAGGCAGAAATCTAAACTTCTGCTGAAAACACAGTATGTGTGCCACAGGGCTGCTCAGCAGGACTTAGGGAGGTGGTTGAGGGGGGAAGCTGCTGGGATGGGGGCTTCCTCCTGCCTGAACCCCACAGCATCCAGAGCTCACCCCAATGAACACCTGGGAAGGAAGCAGCCAGCAGGAGGAAGGTGTTGCCTCATTTCTGAGAAGCACTGAATTGTATCAGAGACAAGGGAAGCAGGCAGTAAAGAGTGGGTGGGAACCAACCCCCTACACTTCTCTTGGTTTTGTTTTGAACAATTGGTATTTACAACGTTTGACCCCTCCCTCCAACCAAACATTTCTACATGAGATAGTTTTCCCAAGAAGGGATAGCAAAACATCAACAGTAAAATAATATTTGTAGAGCTATGTATTTGTGAAAGTGACTGTGGTTTTCTAGGTAAGTAGTTGCTGGATTATTCAAAATACCCTGTGTGTCAGTCAAAATCCTTGTGTCGTGCGGAATATTTCCCACACAGTTTCACAGAGTGCCTCTTTTTAACTGCTGGTGGTAAACCTGTAATGCTATGTTAGGTTTTTAATAGCTTGCAAAGGTCCCCAATTGATTTTCACACGTTTATTTCCACAGCAATAAGGTTTTACATACTGAGGTGTGGGAAGGAAAGGGAAAAAAAAATAATCACAGGATGTTGAATGTGTTTCAAAACCTGTGCCTAGATGTCTGCCCTTAAAAGGCTCTCGGAGTGGGGGTGGCTGAAGTGATTACATTAGCAGTCCTGGAGGAGAGCTGAGAATTTTGCACTTTCTCAAGTAAGGGTTCGCTTTTCCTCACAGGGAGCTCAAACTTGAGGCAATTTGCATGAGACAAAATCCTCTATAAAGCTTCACACTGACTCCTGCAACAGGGATGTTTCTCCCCACTCTGCATGGCAGTAGGTCCTGCGTGTCCTTGTGTCCCTGTGCTGCTGGCTGCTTGCTGAGTTTGGCCATGCCTTGCTTTTCCAGCAGCTCCAGCCTGTGCGCTGCAGCTATCTGCCTCATCATCTTGTGTTATTTCTGAGCAGTAGGACAGCAGCCCTAAACCCCCACAGGATAATTGGACTGTGCTGGCTCCTCACTGCCCACCCAGGCTGGGGATCTCCTTGCTGCCTCTGTACTGGGCTTGCACGATGCAGCAGAGGGGAAGGGGCACCTGGTGTGATGGGGGTGGCAGTTATGACCCAGAGTCTGCCCTAGGAACTGTCTTTCCAAGTTAAATTTTAAATATCTGCAGAGGCTTGATGAAGTTTAATGGGCTTTAGGCAGTTTTGTTATCTACATTGCAGACATCATTACTGGGGATATTTCCTTCCATATCTTGTAGCAGATTGTCTAAAGACTGGAGTCCAGCCTAGCTCTTCCAGAGCTTTTGAGTAAACAAATAAGCAAGCATCCTATTTAATAAAAAAAAAAAAAAAAGAAAAAGAAAAAGACTGGCAATTAAAAAACACATCTTGTATTGTACAAACAGGAAGGATAGTAAAACACGCTTTGCAGGGAGTCAGTGGAAATGCATTCAGTCTAGTTTATAATCACAGCACAATGAAATACCCTGAACATAAATAGCAAGAAATCAATTTTCTTTAGAAAAAGTAAAATAAAGAACATTAAATGATCATTTGACTAGATAACTGTGGTTTACTCGGTGGTATAACTGTCAGCTTGCCTGTGCACAATAATGGAATTAATGCAGAGGGGGTATGGTTTAGATGTCTCCTTCTTTACAGTGACAATAACTCCCTTGTTTTCTCTAGTGAGTAGATGTTTATATTCTAATTTTGTCTCTGCAGGCTACACAGACCTCAAACTTGTAAAAGGGATTTGTGAGCAGCCTGCTTGTTGAGAACAAATACTAGTCAAAAGAAACGCATGACTTACTGACCTTGAGTTCACCGAACCTTCATCTTGATGCTTCCACACCACTGAGGAATCGGCTGCTCCAAAAAATTAAAGTTCCCGGATTAGAACAGAAACTCCAACAAAGGACCTGTGTGGTGTACAAATACACATCCATTAGGGGATTTTAAAAGAGCTTTGTAGGAACAATGGGATTATGGAAAGCAAATGTTTGAGAGGCAAGAAACCAATTGAGGTCAAAGTTGATGAAAAGCAGTCTTCTGAAAATATGGAATTTTTATTTGCATTTTGGCTAACAACCTTAACTCTTTCCCCTTACCTGTTCGGTTATTCATCTGGCCCAGGTCATGTTGTCAAGCTGATGTTGTGCTGTAAGAAGAGATGATGACTTTCACAAATACTTCATTTTCTGTGCGTGTGTCTGGCATTTATTTTGCAGCATCTGAGTCAGATTGGCTTGTTGCTTGTTCCAAATTATAAGCTTTTTACAAAGAGTTTTACAGGAATATATCTACTTGATATTTTTTAATGTGCTTAAAGCTACATAGCCTTGTCATCATTATATATACATTTCTTTTTCCTGAAGAAACATCTCGAAAAATCAGCCCAAGGTTTTCCATACTGTGTTGGGGCTAAACAAACATCTAACTAATAGTTTTAACTTAGTTCTCAAGCTTTCTGGAGCTTCAGAACTGCTCCTTCTTCCAGAACACAATTATGAGAGTTGGTGCCGAGGAGACACGACAGGCTGCTGATTCTCACACAGAACAGTGCAATGGAAATGCATTGTTCCTCCACAGAACAGTGCATTTGTGCGCACAGGTGACTGTGACATGGAAGTAAGTGTAAGCCTGCCTTTTGTGTGTATACAGGAAAATGAGATAAAATTTTATTTTAAAATATATAATAAAATTGCATGTGCTTTTCACATGCTCATGGAACATCTGTGTGTACAGTAGTAACATTCCTTAACTAAGTTACAGCCTGGGTTCCAAGGTTATAACTCCTATATATTTTACCGGTTCAATTATGAAGATGTTTATATCATGAGAACTTGGAAAACTGAGAACTTGTTTTGCTTACCCTGTAATCTGCATCGTTCACTTTGAGGATGGTATGTCATAACTCCTCCCAGCTGCCAGTCAAAACAAAGACTTTGCACTGTACACAAGCAGCTTTTCTTTGGATAGTTTTGGTATTTTGAAATGTGGAATAAAATCCAGGAGATATATTATTTCCCTTCCTTTAGCTGAATAAGGGTAAGGATGAAAGTGTGAAGTATTTTTAAGCTTGAAGTAATGGAGGCTTTGATCCCCTTAACACAGAGCCACTGTGACTCTATGCTGTCTCATGGACAGTTTAAAAGAAAAAGTAGGGAAAAAAAAATTAGAAACCTTTCAAACTGTCAACTTTTGCTGAAAGGGGATTCTTTAGATGTCAGCAATGAAATTTGATGGAAAATATTTCTTTAATGTTTTGAGGCTTCCAGGGAGAGAACAATTTAAGTGCATATTTTCATTTATTTTTTTTTTTCTACCTACCCTATTNTTTTTTTTTTGCCAGATATCAGGTGTCTGTCCTAATGGTACCATTGAATTATGTCACTGAAACTACAGTCATTGCACTTATGTGCTCTCATTGATATTCATTTGGACAGAAGAAAGCTTACATTTGTCTTTTGAAGCTTCTATAAATGAACAAAACAAGGCATCCCCTGAAATTATACATCACAAAAGCACAACAGTCGATACTGGGAATTACCATACCATGTACACTGCTTGTTCTAAGTTTGGGTTCGCTGAAGTCGCTGATTGTTGTCTGTCTTCGTACTGCAGCTGGAGTTAGTTGGCTGAGCTTGAGATGATGCTTAGGCTTCCAGACAATCTTTAGGCTTCTGATTTGGGGTATCATTTGGGAATATGTGGAGCTGGAAATGTGGAGAGCTAACAGTTGCTGATTTGCTGCATAACCAAATACGCCATCTCCAGTGGTGACAGGAGAGGATTATTGAAGTGGAAGGCAAACAGAGTCCTTCTCTGCTGCCTTAAGGCAGCTTTTCCCCACCAGAAGTTGAAGGTTATATGGCATACCTTGAACACAAGTTGCCTCATTTGTTCTGATCTGTCTGTGAAATGGGAATAACTTCTTATTTTTCTAATTGTTTTGAGGTCTGTGGATGAAATGGCTTCATAGTTACTCCATAGTTAACTTTCCTTTTAACAGTATTTTAGACATTACCAAGTCAAAACCATCCGATCTCCTGTTCTTGCATTCAGAAATTGCTGAGAATTCAATGTTTAGGTTGAGATATGGAGTTTTACAGCTAACTAAGAATCTCAGTTGAACTTATCTACTGTCTCAAGCAGAAGATGAGAAGAATAGCCTCAGACAAGACACAATGAAGTTTCCAGCAGCATCCTGAAGTGCTGTGGGAGAGTTAATCACTTCCCTGCAGCACCGCTTGCTATCAAGCCACAATTATCATGCATTAATGGAGGGACAACACCCATGGCAGGAACAGCAATCTCGGCTTGCACAGTGCTTTCCTGGTGACCATGTAACCACTGCTGTGCCCAGAGATGTGCAGCTTGCTTTGTAATGCAGATTGCTCTAGCTGGAGGTTGGTAGTATTGTGAAAGCGATGCAATTGTGAGCTCATTTAATAATGCAAGCAGAGGGCAAATCCCAGGAGCTGTTAAAAATATCAGCACAGAAGCTTTTCTGTTGACCATTTTCCCTTGGGACTGTTGTCAGCTTCAGATTTTCTGTTTTCTCTAGAGTTGTAGATTGGATTTCAGGCAGACAACAGCTCTGTTTTAGGGACAGCAGTGTCCAGCTGGATGAAGGTGGGCATTCAGGGAAGGCAGATGCAGCTCAGGCTGCCTGTGGTACCCAGGTGCTGCAAAGGCAGGCTGGCTGCTTCTTTTCTAGCCAGCCAGGGGTGAGGAAAGGTCAAGAAGAATCTCACTGTTCCCAGTGTCTGTCAGTAAGTAATCATGCAGATAAAAATCTCACCACTCCCTCAGCCCAACAAAATTTTTTCTCCATCTATGTATCCATATAACATTACAATGCAAGCCTCAGGGCATCTCTTGTCCTTATCTAAACAAAAGTCTTCTCTGAAAACCTTAGTCATGCAAGTTATGGCATGAAATCACCCTTTCAGCAGAAAAATGGTAATTTTGCATCTGGAGTCAAAGAAGGACTGGCTTGGTGTACAAAGCTATTATTTTTCTCAGATCCAATCACCCTTAGTAATTTGGGAGCAGCTCACATATAAGGCTATAAGCGTTTTTTATTCAATGCGGGTATAAATCCCACCGAAGTTGTACTTGGATTTTCCTTTGGGTCCTGATCTTATATAGCACTAGCCACCTTTTCCTTGGGAGGCTTTAGAAAAATGACAGACATGAGAAATTAAAAGGGAGTGATCCGTGAATGTAAGCCCACAACACTGGGTCATTGTACTGTGATTAAACTGGTCAGGGGAGAGGAGTGCTCTGGAGAAAAACAGGAGCAGGGGAACCTGTTGGTGCAGTTTTTGTGGAAGTATTTCCACGTGTTGTGATGGGTAACATGAAAATTACGGGTTGCGTGTGATTATCAATTGTCACCTTCCTGTTTTCCAGGTATGGTGCAGAGGAACATTTCCTGCTACCTGTTCTGCTCCTTGACCCCAGTTACATCTGGGCCAACCCAGTATTCTTGCAAACCAGTAACTTGCTACGTTGTTTTCTTCTCCTCTAAAATAAAGGACAGGGCTGGAACCTGCTGATTCACTTTTATGTGGCAAGGGGGACAGAAATAATTACAGCAAGGAAGAACTTGGAGGCATCTCCCTTCCTGATCATTACCTGCTGGCTGTTTTTATGAGGACCCAGGCTGACTTGCTGATGCCTTGAGCCACTCTCAGGTCTGGAAAGGCTTGGGGGGGGGGGGGGGGGGGGGGGAGGTCCTGGACCCTTCACCTGTCCCCAGCTGTGGGGTGGCTGAGATCCCTGCACCCTGCAGCCTGTTTCTGCTGCATCTTCACCAATGGTGCATGTTGTGAGCTGGGAGAAGGGGAGGGAGCCCTGTGCTCTGCTGGGGAGGCATCTGCGCAATTCTGGGTGGGCTGTTGTTGATGCCGATAGGTGAGCAGGTACAGCTATCTCCTGGGAAACAAGTCTGTGTGAGAATCTCATTTGCCGGAAAGAGAAACCTCTTCGCATTCCTCGGTTTGTGTAGTGTTAACTTGAGCAGCTGACATTGAATGGAATGCTAAAACAGTCCTTAAAAATAATTACATGTAATGATCCCTTTCTCTGTTTTCCTGCCTTAAAAATATTTGCCCCTGTTAGTTCAGGCACAGCATGGAGTGATTTGAGCCTTCCTTTACTCAAGGCAGCTCCCACTGGCTCTGTGCTCAGCCCAGGCAGTCCCATGGCTTGCTTCTCCCTTCCTGCCCTGATAGACCCACAGCCCCCAAGCGCTGTGCCTCAGCCCTGTCCTGTGGGACCCTGCTGGGGTAGCTGGGCTCCCAGCTGTGCCCTGGGCTGGCTGTGGGCAGAGGGAGGTGAGGAATCCTGGCTGGGGAGGAGAGGAAGCCAGTGCATGACCCAAGGGTGGCTGTGTGCTGTGCCATGTCTTTGTCGTTTGCCTCCTTTTCCTGACACTTCTGCAGTGTACTTGGCTCCATGCAGGAGATCCGATAGTACAGGCTTCCTCACTGCTCCAGACAGGTGGCAACTGGTAATTCCCCTAATTATAGTGTCTCAGTGCAAAACTTCAAGATCATCTTTAAAATGCTGCTGATTATTAAGAACCGCGTTCTGCTTGCAGTACTACTTACAGCACTGCTGCCTTGCTTTTTGCCCTCTTGGAGAGGTGAGGAGCAAGCTTTAATATTGCCCCTCTATTCTTTGGATTTTAAGCAATGTTACGTTATCCGTACTTTAAACGTTTATATTTAAATGTTTACATTCTTGCTGGAGATCTGATTNATGCTCCCCCCCCCCCCCCACACACACACACACTTACACAATCTCCAAATGCACAGGGTTTGAAAATGCTGTTAATACCTCTCCATTCTCTTTATTGTTTATGATGCTGGGCAGTGGTGCATTCAGATTATCACAGCACGGGGAAAATAATACCCACTTCTTCACTTACATCCTATTACTGCACCTCGGAGAGCCCTGTCATTTAGATTACTCAGGGGAAAGTCAGTGACATACAGCCTTTCGATTTGAAATATAAACTGGTGTGCAGAGATTTAAAAGATACCCTAATTTGGAAATGGCCAGTAGCATGCTGGTACATCTTTGATTGCCATGCTTTATTAGACCATTATTTTTTTCATTTAGCTTCTATTCCCAAAACCTATTGAATGATCATGATTTATTCTGGACATCTGTTAAATCCAGGGCTGTCTGGGAACAAAGAAAGGGAGCTGCATTCCTGATGGGAATATTGGAGGAGAACAGTGAAATGGCTGTGATCTCCCAACAACAGTGTAATACGAGAGCCGCCCAGCTTTATCGCAATTCCTCCAGCTTGCATGTTTTTTCCATGTGAATTTAAATGTGTGCCTATCCAGACACATTATAATTAACTCCTGTTAGTAAGTGTATTTGGCTTGTCTAAGTCCACCTCAAGCCTTTCCCAGCAGAGCAAAGCCTATCAGATCCATTGTTTCGTTTGTTCAGCAAGAGCAGCTCAGGAGCACAGAGAGGAGTAGTGACAGTGCTGGGACCTGTTGGGTTCCCCACCCACCGATGCTGAGATACTTCTGTTTTCAGCTGTCACTACTCGTGTACTCTCAGTTCTCCTCCCCTCCGCCCCCAGTTGCAACCAGTGCTAAAAGGCTGCTCGAAGCTTTCCTAGCAGCTGAAGCAAACCCCGCTGCCTTTCTGCTTCCGCCTGCAGGACAGATTTACTCACTGTGGTTACCCTGTGGTTGCCACATGTTAGTTACATTAAAGGCACTGCTCCTAATCTAATGAAACAGAAATCCATCAGATGTATAAAACCGTTCTATTATTCCCCAATTTTCAAGAACACTTCCTGTTCTCCCCCTCACTAATTTCATTAATGAGGTCAGCTCGTTGGAAAGGTGCTTTCAAACAGCGTGTGTCAGGCTGGGCTGTTAAAATATATCCACCCCGTCTGGATTTCAGCAGTTGCAGTAAGCAGGAGCGCAAAGGTGATATTCCTGTTTGAGGAAGAATGATAGGCATTTATCCATGAAGTAAGGGTCGGTATCTGGGGTTCTTAATTGTTTGATGGCATTGCAAAAGGTACACTGCGAGTCAATAAAAGCTTTACCTGAGTTAAGGAGATTGAAATACTTACAGAAAGGTGCTCTAAGGTTGCTGATGTCTAATGCCATTAAGCACACAGCCAGAGGTACAGAGATCTGCTCTGTATCTGAAGAACAAACTATAACCTGAATAGGGGTTTTGTGGGGAAAAAAAAAAAAAAGTATTGAAGACAATTTCTCAGTGAATTAAAATGTTAATCCTCACCAAGTGTTTAAGTAGCAGCAAATGTTTAGACACATTTCAGGCACAAGACAAGCAGTCTTGTGTGTCAGAGTAACAGGAGAATTGAAATAGGCTGTTCTACTTCGGGGTTTGTAAGTTTTGTTGTTGCCATAATAGGAAGCTTTAGAGCATAGAGAGCAGGAAGAGAATTCTTCACTTGTAACCTCGCAATGGGAAGGATCCCTGGTGCAGGAGTCTCCGCATGGCTGTGAGAGCTGGGATCAGGACCTGGGACTGCTGACTCCACTCCGTTGCTCTAACTCACCATAGCTAATGCAGTCCCAAGTCAGATCATTTTATATCTGGACTTGAGCATAATGTTTAGTCAGAGATGACAGCAGCAGATCTACTTCATGAGTCATCTGCTTAATCCCTCTCCAGACAGAGGGCTCTTCCTTTTGCGTTATTAGTCAGCCTGTTAGCTCCGCTGATGTGCAGTTAGATCTGGTGGCTGTTGTTGTTGTTGTTGTTTCCCCTGAATTAGGTGATTTTCTGTGCTTTTGATTCCTGTGGCAGTGGCATTTTCAACCATTGTGAGGATTTTCTACCTCTGCAGGTTAGCCCTGGCTTGTGCCATACTCAAGCAGATCGCTTGCAGTCCTCAAGGGAAAACTGTCTAGGAGGTTTCCCATGAAGGAGCTGATCTAATCCATTTGAGCTGGTAAGAGACTTCCATGAACTTTGAAATGTGCTGGACTGTGCCTTACAAATAATGCACGCTCTGTTGCCTTTATACCAGGGCAATAATAATTTAAAGTGAGAATGTTGTCTGGAGGTCTGTAGGACTGTGACCCAAGGAAGTTCTCCCAGTAGCTGCTAGAGCTGTATGAAATTTCTGTAATGAAATCTCATACCCTGTGAGATCCTCCAGGCTTTGCGTCCAGCCTGAAACCCGAGTTAGGGTTATGGAGGTCTATGAAACTTTCAGGAGAAGCGTGGCCAGTTTTTGTTTCAGCTGAGCTTTGCAGTGGTGCCATAGGTTGATTTAAATGCTGAATATGAGGAAATGAGCTCCTCTCCTTCATGAGAATGTTAATTTAGTTCACTTTGTTTAGCTGCGATGGCAACACACTTTTTGGAAACCTTTTGTGTGCATTAGTCATCAATATCTGAGAAATGTTTCTATTGTGCTGATTTGCCAATGGTCCTGAAAAGCATCAGCAATTCATCTATTCCAGCTGGGACAAGAAAGACTGACAAACTGCAGTGCTGCATTAAAAAGCAACTAAAAATGGAAGCATCAGGCATGTTTATTGTATTTTCGTGACTGCAGTAGTGATTTTCTAGCATGCTGCAGTGTTTGGGATTACCACTGTGGGCTGTTCTGTGTCATCCCACAGGATGACTCAGGCGGAAGTCTGCTCCTCTGAAGCCTGTGTTGGAGGATCAGCCTCCAACGCTGCGCTGCTGTGGGGAGCAATGCTCACATCCAGCTGCTGGTGCAGGGCTGGTTTCTGGCAGCCTGGGGCTAGGAGCAGTCCTCAGTAAAGCTGTTGACTTAGCAGGTGCAGCACATGTGCAGGTCCAGATGAAGAGTGAGGAGCACATCAGGAGAAAGGTGAACACACAATGAAGGCCCTGAACTAGAACCTGATGAATCTGGGCTTGACTTCTGCCAGGAGCTCCTTGCCTGACCATGTGCCCAAGGTCCTGCCAGAGCTCTGAGTTCTAGCTGTAGGGTGACAGTATTACTTCTGCATCCACCTGCCCTTTGTTTCTCTACCAAAATAAGTGAGGAGGGTTCTACAATCAATGAAATATGAGAATGGCCTCAAAAAAAGCTGATTTCAGATGAATGGGACCAGATCTTGCAGTTCCTGTGTCTAGCAGGCTCTTCCAGAGACTGAAGTAGAGCTCCTTGATGCAAGTGTCTGCTCTGCATTCTTTTGGTTAAAGTTCATCTTTGTGAATCCCACTTTTTCTTCCTGTACTTACAGTGTGCCCTGTCCACCAGGGTTTGAATGCTATTGCAGTTGCACCATTAGTTTTTAACACAGTCACCCTGGGGAGAGACAATGCTCTTCCCCGCTGCAGTCTGCCCTGCCCAGTACGCCTACGCTGGTGCTTGTGCTGCCAAGCACCTGCTCACAGCTAAGGTGAGCTACCTGTAATTTGTCAAGAGAGAAACAAGCAATAAGAAAATTCTGCAGAGTAACAATGCCCTACATCTTCACCCAGGTAGGTTTGCCCTACCTGGCTGCTTCATCATCAGCTCCTCCAGGCAATGAGGAGGGGGATGGAGACTGGAAGGTTTTTAAGGTCAGCACCATCTATTCAAAGCAAGACTAGAAGGTCTGACCTTTTTCAAATGGTATGCTTTGTCAGTGCTCCCATTGGGATTTTTCCCCAGGTGACTGCTTAAATGTCACTAGTGGTAAACCAGGGGAACCACTATGAACTTCCTTTTTTCCTTCATGAGGCATCACTGAGAGCTTCTAATGACGTTATGTATTTTTCTGAAGTTGAAAGTGTACCAGAGGTGGGAATATAAATGCATTTTTCCTACCATATCCATTTCATAAAAACATAGTTTGCAATGTTGCCTGTCTTTAGCAATGTAAAAGAAACATCTTGTATAGCTACACTCCAGCAATAACTCGGTGGCATATATTCCTTGTGTTTATTGATTAGTGAACAAGCCCCCTGGGGTTTACGTTTCTTCCAGCACATTTGGTTCCAGCTGAATACCTGCAGTGTGCATTGATCTAAGCGTGTGATTTTTCCTAAATACCAGCCCTCCTGTCCTATTGCATCGCAGCTGTATGTGTTTTTGTAGCTGTGCAAAATCAAGTGGCTGAAAATGAAAAATCACGGTGTGAAAAATGAAAGGGCACCTGTTCCAGTCTCTGTTGACATCCATGAGCCCTCTCTGTCACATTGAGGTTACACCTGTGTAATTCACTTCTCTTCAACAGAGCGACTCCCGATTTCTATTTGCATGTGTGAGAAGAAACTCAAGTCCCTCAGGGGCTATGGCAGCTCAGTGCTTCAAAGAATCAGGTCCCACTGCAGAAAAGGACCAGACACCAAAGTTCAAAGTGAATGGATGCTTATTTCTTTGCAGCTTTTGTTTTCTTTGTGAACACAAACTACAGATCATTGCACAGGCATTTCCAGTATAGGTGTGGCTGCAGTAATTACTGCTTATTCTTTTGAAGGAACATGCACTTACAAAACAGAGCAGGATGTGAAAGCAGATGAACGTGTCTAAAAGGGCGCAAAGTGGCCAGCTGAAGTTCAAAGGTTAGGGGCAGCGAGGTGAGCTGCTCTGCAGGACAAGGGCTTCAGCACGTGGTATGCTTGGTGGGATGTAGGGAGGTGCAGGTGCCTGCTCGAAGCACCCTGCTGTGGCCAAGCGCACTGCTCAGGCTTCACTTCACAGGGACTGTCTGGGTGGTGGGGATGGAGGCAAAACCAATGGCTACAAAGGAGGAGGAAGGCTGCAGGAAGAGTGATGCTAGAGCTGTAGGAGTAATAAGCTGGCTTTTTCAGCCCATCAGCCTCTAATCTATTTTAAAGTTGATATTGAAACATGAAATTGCGTGTGGCAAGGAGGATGGAGATGCAGACAAGTTTTCAAACCAGCGTTGTGGTGCAGGCTAATTCTGCAGTTCTATTCATAGCTGTATGGTAGAAAAGCATAGGCTGCATGTGGAGGAGTGAGAAGGGGCTGATAAGTAAATCAGCGAGCATTAACGCATCAGTAATGGGGAATGTCTTCTAGGCTGCACGTTGTGTTGGTTCTAACCAAGCATAAAGCACTGTGAGCAGCGCTGTTTTTGCTGCCAGGGCCTCACCCAAAACTTGCTAGCAAGGGTCATGCTGTGAGGACTCTGCCTGTGCCAAGTGCATGGGTCCTGTTAGCTTCAGGGCTGTTCTGTCGGGACTCTACTGCCTGCTCTTTGCTTGCTGTTGCCCAGCAGGGATGAGCTACTCACCTGTCAAGGTCTCTCCCGACCCTGCTTCTCTACAATGTAAGAAGCAGCAGCCCTCTGTACTCCTGGAGGCATGGTCTCAGTAGGACTGTTTGCTGTGATGAAGAAGCATCTTTTCCTAAAGTACAATTTTTCTTCACCTTGTGCTAAGGTTCAACGGATCTCTTGCAGCAGTAACAGTGACAAAAGCTGTGGCAGGACTGCAGATGATGATCTGAGGTCATGTTACTGTTGGTAAAAGACAGGACTGAGACTTTGGTAGCAAGAGGCTTGGATGCAGAAAGCGAGGAGGGTTTCACCCTGAGCTCGGTCAGCCCTGCTCACCCTGAGCAGTCACAGCTGTGACTTTGGAATGCAGAATAAGGAGCTGTCTCCAAGGTTCATTAGGGCCTCGCCTGTTAAGGGCTTTAAAAACGAGGGTCAGGACCTAGAAACAGATCTGCAGACTGTGAGGGAGCAGAGTATGTGTGCTATCCGTGCAGCAAGGGGAGCAGTTTTGGTTCAGTTCCAAGTGGATCAGTGCCTGCAGCATGAAGCCACCTGGAATTAATTGAAAACACTGGTGGCCACTGTCAGCCCTGAGGCAGAAGTAGGCAGAGACTGGGAACAAATTGCCCTTAACCCTCGGTTGCGCTGGCGGAAGCACATGTGGGAGGCTTGCACTGACACTGCCCACGTTGTGTGTGCTTTGGGAACTTTATTTCCAGGGCTGTCAAGACAAAGTCTTTTGTTGCAATTACAGACATGTTTTATTTTCTTGTAAGATTGTTGCACTCTGTTATTTTCACTATGGGACTATGCTGTCCCTCATGAAAATTTGCTGCTAAAGACCAAAACAACTTCTTATATCCAAATGGCCTATGGAAATACATAGAGAAACTAATGGCTTTTGGTGTTGTTTAATAAGGCTGCATGCTCTTTGATGCCATTGATGTTTTAGCATATGGAACAAAGTTAGGATGCTCTAGGTGTTTATGAGTGCTATGGAGAGGTATTACCCAGATGTCCCATACTTCACTTAAAGTACAGCTAAGATCAGTACATCTCAGCTCCCCGGAGCAGTGCTGCCATTCCTGTCTTGGTAAGTGCAGGCTTCTCCATGAGCAGTATGATGTCTGGATGAAAGCTGGGACTGCAGCTCATGCATATACAGATATAGCTGCTAGACCAGTAATTCTTCTGTCTCCTTTTTTGTTTATAAGACATATCTCCAAATTGAATTTCAGAAAATGAAGGTTCGGGTCCAAGAAGTAGGGTGACTTTGAATTTTTTCCCCCATTTTGTGTTGTTCCACCCAGGTAAGTGGCTTTTTCCTCATTGCAGAGATGGAAAGGACTATGTTCTTCAAGGAGAAATTCCAGTTTGGGGTAATGCAAATGAAAACGCCATGTGTGTCCTTTTTCATTCAAATTATATACAAAAAAATTGTGATACGAGTCATGAGCAAAGGCAGAACAGAGCCTAGAGTCTTTAATCTTTAAAATCTATTTTACATGATTAAAAGGATCCTGCCTGGAGAAAAGCAAGACTGGCTATTTATATCTCCATTCTTCTCCCCCCTCTTTTTTTTTTTTTCCTCAGAAAATACTGTGCAGTCTTTCACATCTGAAAGACCACGGCTGGCTGCCATTAATTTTAATGCTAACTCCTCATCAGCATTTCAAAACATTATGAAAATGTCTAAGAAACTGTCTTCTAGTAGCTTGAAAATATTGCAGGCAGCAACCTAAATAGTACTGTAAGTGCCCTGGTAAGTACAAGAGCACATGCTGGAAAGGAAAAGAGAAAAATAAAAGGCTTTAGACCACCAAGCAAACATCAGTTCTACAAAGCAGGCATTAATGGATTGCAGGATTTCATGGATGCTGGGAGTTTGAATTACTGACTGAGCTACACCTCTCAGAAAACATGGGTTTCATTTTTAGGGAATGCATCAAATATTGAATGCTACTATTGGCTGTGCAACCTGCTCTGTGTACAAGTACATAAATAACCTTACATGTAAGGTCCTACTTAGGCCAGCAAACGCAATTAAAGGAATGAAAAATGCCAAAGACAATAATATTAGTGCTCTATTCTGCTGCTTCGGCAAAGATGATGGATGCCATTTAAGTTGAAATCAATGGTCATGGGTTAAGCAAATGATGACTCTCATCAAAGCATTCCTCCTTAACGAGCATTAAACCTGTTTCTAAACTGAAGTATGCATTTTTCATGGTCCTGCTTAAAATTGAGCATATACTTAAGTCGTTTCCTGTTTAGGGAAGGGCTGGAACACACATTTTGGGGTTTATTTTTAAGTTGGGAGTATCCATGCTTACCTAGTTCTACATGGATGGGATTAAAGAGACAGTTACACTTACACCAAATTTCACTGGGATTTCAGGACATGCTGTTGATGTCTCATGCTCGCTTATATTTATAGTACTCCAACAGGCTTGGGGAACTATATGAGGATTTCAAAATCTCATGCTATTTCTGTTTTCATTGATAAGGATGCTTTTCCTGAAGTTTATCCTTCAGTGGGATGGCAGTGGAGCACTGAGGAGTGGTCCTTTTTGCCTTGGTAGCTAGTGGGATGCTGCCAGTCAGGGATGACTACCCATTTTGTTAGTTTTGCAACAGAGATTTTCTTCACCTTGACAACTATTTTTAAATAATGACAAGTCTTCCTGTATTTCTTTCTGCTTTTCTAAGAATTCAAGTGTTTTCTTTTTTTTTTTTTTTTTTTTTTACCCTTTTCTTTCTGAAAACCTATAGTCCTATTTTAAAAAGACTTTTAAAATATTAAAAATACATACAATTTTCCAAGAGGGAAAAAGCTTATTGTTTTCCCCATTTCATACAATAAGTGGGGCAAGAACCATCTCTAAGCAAATACAGCCAAAAATCTTAGTTCTGAAATCTCAGGTTTTGGGGGGAAAATGTGCAGTCAAAAGCAAAGGCAGAGATGGGAAATGTTAAGCCCCTGTGCTGCTGTTTCTCTTTTTGATTAAATACTAGGTTTAAGTATCATCAACAACATGAATTCTGAAGAATACATGAGAATGCACTTGAGGTTAGAAAGCTTGTCTTTTATCCAGGTATAAAAAAAAAAAAAAATCCACTAGACTGTTCTTGAAATAAATCACTAAGAGGGTTAGATGAAGGCTGGAGGTGCACACTACGTTTTTCATTGCCAGCTTCTCATAGCCAAGGTGTATTGTCAAGTCTAACCTTGGAAAAGCACTTCTCTTCCTGCATAGCTCTCCATGGTGGCATCATTAATGTTGATGGCTGTAATTGACTACAAAGACCAGACCTTTAGTCCCTACCTGATCTTTCCGAGTGTTTATACGCTGCCAGCCTGACCACACAGCAGACTAATGAGCATTACACTTGACAAATATTGTCATGCCTAAACAGGAGATAGTGCTTCTGCTAAGACAAGCAGCAAGCCTGGGGGCACATCATGCTCAGATAGTACAGTTAAGATCTAATATTCCCTTCTACTCACTGGGCCTGATCCAGATCCCTAGTGCCAGTTGAGTCTTTCCACTGTAAACTTTACCCCTCTATGAAGAAGCCCTTAAACTCACAGCACAACCAAACAGCATAAAAGCATTGTGCAGCTAGATAGTATAATACTGAATTGCACCATAATGACAAATGGTGTAAACTGCTTTTCAGCCAGGCTCAGGGCTCTTTTGGTAGCCAGACCAGGTATCAATTGGAGATGAAAAAGCCAGACCCCAATTACCTCTAGATTTAGAAGTTCAGAGTCGCCGTGCAGGCTGGATATCAATCCAGATTTTGTGCTAGACCAAAACATGGTGAGCAATTTGGAAGAAATGAGAACCTACAATATTATTTCTCTTTAGCCAGTCATTCAAAGCTCTGCGTGACTGCTGTGTGCAATCTGCACACGGGCTGCTGGGGAATTTCCCCCTTGCCCTGCACTAAGCTTGGTGATAAATCCCAGGTTACCAGAGCATTGCTGTGGCTGAGCTGCATCCATGTATTTTTTTGATGAATGACAACAAAAGTATTAGTGAATTTTGTACCCTTTTTAGGTGCTATAATTTGAGAGCAGTTCTTGTGAAATGAATGGGATTTCTAGTTATGCACTTGTCTGAATTTCTCTTGGGTCTGTTTGTCTGGTGCCTATGTCTCACTGTAGATTTTCTCACAATTTGCCATTATTTACTCAATTGCTCAGTCTTTTTTTTTTTTTTTTTTTCCTTTGACAGAACACTTGATATCGAGTAGGGTCAGATATCTGTGAAGTTTTAGGGTAAGCTTAAACAGTGCTGCACTACAGCGCAAAATATGATGCTGGAGCATCCTTTGCAGCCAGGAAGCATGGCTCTGCGCTGACTCTGTTTGCTGGGGACTCGTGCTGTAGCTATGTGATGCTGTAAGACAAGGCGCTGCTGACCGTTCCTGTCACCACGCATTCATCTAGCTCACAGCACGGAACCAGCCCCACTGAAATGGAGGGGAACGAGTGCAGCTAGGCAGCCACAAGGACCTTTGGAAGATTGTCCTGTTGACAGGAGGTGACTCCCTGGGATACACATCCATGGCCAAGTTGAGCAGAGCTGCTGAAACAAGTAGACCTTGGGTTAGGTCAGGTCTAAACAAAACACAGAGCATTATGCCTGCTTCTGCTGCAAGCAGCGTTTGAGCTGTGGGCACGGGGTTGCATTGGGAGGCACAGGCCTGAGCTGCAGCAAGCCCTCAGACTGGCAGCTGAGGGGATGAGAACTGAGCCCATGGCATCCCCATTGCCAACACCCGAGTCCTCTGGGACTGATCAGGTCCTTTGCATTAAGATCTGCTAATTTTGTGTTCAGATCTTCTGGCCTAAATGGGAAAAAAAAAAAAAAAAATTCTCTAACAGCACAAGGATTTTTTATTGTTTTATTGTTATTATTCACCAGTGCTAGGAAGCAGGTGGAGGGACAACTTCTCACCTGCCCTGCTCCCTTCCCTGTGAAAAGGACATGCTCACTGTACCCATCGCTGCCCTCAGACCCTCAGGAGACGTGGCCAAGCCCTCAAAACACATCCAGAGGTGAGCAGTGTGCAGCACTGGGCTGTGTCCTTTTAGGATGGCTGTGATCCACAGTGCTGGCTGTCAGCAAGGTCCCAGTGAGAATCGTAGCAGACATATTGTGTTCTGCTTCCTCTGCAGGGAGGCTCTAGGCTGCCAGGGCAGTGTTTCATGTAAATATCACCTCACTGCTTTCACCTGTGTACTATTAAACTGTTAATATATCAGGGGGAAACTGCTCCAGGAGAGTGCATCAGGAATACCTAAATGAGGTAGCTGTGTTATCCTCAGCAAAATATTATTGTTATTAAATGTTCCCACCAGATACTTGGACAGCTTGCATTACAACTGCAAAGCTAACATTTCATTATAGGAAGATATATATTCATAATGGATTGCAATTTACCAAAATACACAGAGGGACCCGGATTTGTCAGTGTGCATTTGCTCTGCAAGAAATACATCTCACTAAAAAACAGATGTCAAAATTAACAGTAGAGCTTTTGCAATGCAGGAAAGAAAGCTGACATTTCAGAACTGGCAGTCCAGCTGTGTTAGTGACATCAGGGAGTCTTTGTGTTATTAACTGTAATGTTTAGCAGTGGAATTGCATTAGGAGTTTCTTTAAATTATGAGTGGTGGGAAATCACTGTACTGCATTGGGGACAACAATTGCAATCAGGTGAGAGCTTGGATCCTTCTCCATCCTCAAGTATTTTTCTCTTTATATTCATTTGCTGTTTTTCTTTATGGCAAAATTTCAAATGGTTTTAAGCATGGCTTCAGCTCTGAGGAAATTGCTGGGCATCATCACCAGAATCATGTTTTGGGGTGTGGGAGACAGGAGTTCGAAAGCTGTTGCAAATGTCTGAGTAACTGTTCTGAAATGCAAATTATTGATTCATACCTCCCTAGCATTTAATGTGCTTTATCTTCCTGGTAATTTCACCTAGTTTTCAGAGTCTTTTTTTATCTGTAACTTCTTAGAACCAGTCTTACCCATGCACTTTTTTATCTCTTTCTCCTGTTCTTAGATGTTAGCTAGTGAGCCAGTACACTGATTAGCTGACTATCTGTTGGCATGGTTTTCTCTCATGGGGAAAAGGGTGCGCATTTTTAACAGTGAAGATAATTAACCACTGGAACAACATAAGCTCTGATGGAATTCTCCAGTACTAGCAATTGTAATGTCAGAGGAGTTTCCGAAGAGATGTCTCTGGTTTTCCATAGGCTGTAATCAGTGGAAGCCCTGCAGCCTGCACTCTGTGGAAGATGGATGATCTTGGCAGTCCATCATGTTCCCAAGCCTGGTGGCTGGACACTGTGTTTCAGCACTGTTTCTCCTGTCAGTAATGGATGAGGGGGTGAATTTGGTCACAGGCAAGGTCCGTGCCTTGTCTTGGAGTGTGTACCACAGCAGGAGGTCTGTTTTAGGCCACATCAATCTCAGGGCAATGAAATACCTGTGGAGTGGTGGGTTATCTTGGCTCCTGGGATCTCTGATCACACACTGAAAGGTGAATTGCAGTCTCACAGCCTGCGATGTATTTGCGGGAGCAGACACTACAACAAATGGTGCTGGCTTTGGTTGGGAATGTGCTAGTGGAGCCTCTTGGATGCTGCTGCAGCCCCCTGGAACGGCATCTGCTCCGTGCTGGGCCTGGAGGCAGGGCAGGGCCGGGCACTCGGAAACAAGGGTGCAGCTATGGGAGGGATCCCCCCAGGGGAGCTGGGGGGAGTTAGCAATAACACTTGGGAGAGTATGTAGTAAGGGTGTTTATCTGTTGTCTCTGCCCTGGCCTCATGTTCTGAGCACCCCCAGAGAAGAAGCCTTGCTGTGCGACTTTGTTGGGTGGCAACACCCCTTCCGCAGGCCCAAGGCTGCACTGCCTTACCGGTGGGCGCTCAGGGGAGGTATTCCATTCAAGCTCTTCAAGGCAAGGCCATTTTTTCTGTTTAAAGTCCAGATCGACAGAGATTGTTGCTGACCCCCAAACCATGATGTGACCCTATCTCCCGCGCAGATGTTTTCCTGAAGTTTTCCATTAGGGAGGCAGGCCTGCCGCCCACGGGGCCTGAGCCCACCTGTGCACAGCAGGTGCTGGGGCAGGAGGGAGGTACTGGGCATGGACAGCAGGGAGAGGGTGATGGGAGGAAGGTTTGGAGGGAAAAATTTCCCCAGAGCCTGGTGGAGACATCCAGCCCTCTCCAGTAAATCACCTGCAGCATCTGTTTCAGTGTTCTGCTGAAGCAGGGCCCGGCAGAAGTCTCAGGGAAACCACAGTGTACAAATACCTCCGCTGTCAGCATAACCAGGGCCGTGGTGTTGCCACAGTGCAGCCAGCAATAAATAGGTTCCTGAATAGGGAGAGTCTCTGCTCTGCTTCAGACGTAACTGCTCAAGCTACGTGTACAAAGTGTCCTTTGAAACGGCAGCTGTCTGTGTTATCTTCCTCTGAAAGATAAGTAATTATGAGAACGTTATAATGATTTCTTTAAAAAAAAATGTCTCTAAACAGCAATTGCTTTTTAGTGCAGGAGATATTTAAACATCAGTACCTTGAATTGATTAAAAAGAGCTGTACTGATAATGCAATTTTGTAGCTTATGATTTGCACTGAATGGCACAATGAATCATGATGAAAGGCTGAAGAGATTTCTGATGGGGACCCTATGCTATAGCCGTGGCTCAGAGGTTGTGTTCCTACCACAAAGTCTGCAGCTGTTTAAAAAACAGGCATCAAAAAAAGCCTCACAAAAACAAAACAAAAACCAAACAAACAAAAAAGCTTTATTGCTGGGGCTGGCCAGAATCAATACTAGACAGGTTTTAGTGACACGTTTTTGCTCAGTAATGGTGGACATGGGAGTAGCTGGGTGTGCTGAAGCTCTTAGGGAAGCCCTGTTTCTCGGGGATACTTTGCATTCTTCTGTACATTCATGTCTTCCGTATGTCTACTTTGAAGGATTTTGAATGTCACGCTTCTATTAGATTTGCATTTCTTCTGTAAATTGTTCTTTTAACTTGCCCGAGTGCAAAATAGATTTCTTCCACCTGGGTAGGAAATCACTAGAAAACAGCCTCCCAGCTAACAGGCAATATTGGTGGAATCTTGGATCGCAGAAGAATTTGCATTTTCTCAAATCACCAGACAAGTTGTTTATTCAAGCCTCCTTGGAACGAGTTACCTTGTAATACGTAACTCAGCTACTCTACCTCCATTTCATGAGTCAAGCAGCTGTGAGACAGTTTGTGTTTGGGTATCTTGCGGGCGGTGAGGGAGTGCAGGTAGCTGCGTGCAGTAGATGCAGCACTTCCATGAACAGCTGGACACTTTCACACCATTCCTTTAATTCTTTTTTGCATAGTGTGTCCATGGGGGAAATAAGAGGCAGGGGTTTTGGTCTGGCATGCCTCTGAGCTGCACTCTGAGCATCATTCATTTCACGTCTGCTCGAAGTCTGGAATCCGCCCGTATCCTCGCTCCCGTCATTAGTCTGCCTCCGCGAAGGGGTCTCAGCTGTCTAAATCCTCATCTTGAAGCAAGTACTGACAGCCCCCTCGTGTTAAGTTTTGTAAACACTAATTTGTGACACCTCCTGTGGCTTAAATCAAAGCACTCAAGTAAAAGTAATAATACCACTGCTAAAGTGAATGTTACAGAAGGAAATGTCTGTCACCTGATGCTAAATGGAGATGATGCTGTGTGTTTTGGGAGATGTTCCTAACAAGAAGGCACTGGGGGAAGTAACATTGCTTTTGAGGCCCAGAACTTTCAGCTCTGTGACTTGTTTGGCAAAAAAAACAAGAAGGAAGAATATTGCTTAGTTCAGGTCTGTTTTGCATTTTGCTCAGGTGCACATAAAAAGGAGGGGAATGACCTGGCTCCTGCAAGTGCTCGTTTGAATTGCAGCTGTGCAATCTGCTGATGTATCTGATCAAAGAGACCAAAGGCCTGCTTGTGCTAGGTGCTGTGCTGTCCCTGTCCTTTAAAGTGTGCAGCTAAACAGCCAGGGCAGACAATTATCTTAAACTATGCCTAGAATACACAGCTCTTTTCTGTTTGTGTCTTTGCATTTTTAGCCAGCCTTTTTTGTCTCCCCTTCATATTTGCATTGGTTGAATAGAATATGTCATTCCTCCTTTAGCTTTGTAATTCCAACAACTCTGTTGTTGTATTATATGAACTTTTCATATCTGGCAATAATGGAAACAATAGTAGCCCACTGGTGTTATTTTTCAAAGAAATTTCTGTAAGGATTTGTAGTATAACCATAATGCAAGCTCCCAAGCAGCTAGCTGAGCTGGTTGTACCCATCCGCTGTGTTTAAGCACACTGAAGGATAAAGCAAGCCTCTGTCAACATACAGGCCCAAGCAAACTGGGAAAGCAGACAGCACTCCAAATAAGAGCAACAGCAAGCTGTGTGAATTCCCAGTCCTCCAGGAGGTGCAGACAGCAGGAGAAAATGCCTGGAGATAACGTGAATGCAAGAGCTCCAGGCTGGGAGGGGGTGGGGGTAAGGCCACCAAGGCCCACTGTAGAAACTTTGTGCGTATTTTGATGAGGACAAAGCTTGCCGAAGACTGGAACTACAGCTTTCCAAACCACTTACTGCTTTTATTCCCCTCCATTTAGCTCCTTTCAAGGTGGGATCAGCTGGAGAAACAAGAGTTGTTCATGACTCCAGGCTGCTGCAATCTGCATCAACAAGTCAAATAGACTGACCTCTTATTGGGAGCCTGGGCTGAGCAGATGATTTTCCAAAAGATGTGAATTGTCGTTGACTCCTCCTCCTTGAAAGTGTCCTGTTGAATCTGCTGGTGACGACCTGGTGTGCTTGGCACTGGGTGTCACCAGCATGGAAACTCATCAGCTGGGCAGTGGTCTCGTACTGAGGTTTTCTGTCTCTTTCTGCAGGCGTGAGTCTGAATTTGCACAATCTAATGGTTCAGAGCACAGAGGTGGAAGGAGAGCATGGAGAACAGTTAGGAGAAGATGTGATATCCATGGGAAACTCAGCTGGAGCTCTGTGTGACTGGAGGTGAAGATGGCAATACAAGAATGCCTCCATACCTGCAGCGTGCTTTACTTCATGTGAACCAGGACTGAGCTCAGGCCTCCTAGAGATATCAGTGGGCGGTAAACGATAGTGCAGAGAATGTGGCAGGTGAGCACACCTGGATCCTGGGAGCCAGTTTCTTCTGTTCCTTTGCCCAGCGTGCCCAGCAGGTGCTGTAAGAACCCGGCTGCCCTGCTCACCGCTATGACTGGTGCTGGAAGGAAGTGACTGCTCTGAAGCTGGTGGAAATGTGCCAGCCCTGCCCCATGCTGGGCTTCAGCTGGGCGGACGTCGAGGTCAGCACGTGCACGGGCACAGCTGGCATGGTGGCTCTGCCAGGAGGGATCAGGGCAGCTCCCTCGGGTCAGCACAACTGCGCTGATACCCAGTAGCAAGAGGGGTTGGTGCTGCGGAGCTGCTCACACGGGCTGGGGCCAAAGTCTGCTTTGGAAGTGGGTGCAGAAGAGAGTGGTGCTTCATGCTGGCTGGCTCTTCCTATTTCTGGTGATCTGAAATCATTGACTGAAAGGTTGTATGCCTGGGCAGGTGCTGTAGTTATGAAAAGCATTTCTAACATCTTTCATTTCCTTTGTAAGTTTTTTTTTTTTAACAGAAAATTGCACTTCTTTGATTTTTCTGCTCTTGTTTATTAGGGGAAACCTGATCTAGTAAGTCAGAATGCTTTTACCAGGGAAATATTTAGTACCATCTCTGGCATATTTATGTTGGCTCCCTGATTAGACTAAGTGCCAAGCTGTCCTTCGCAGCCTTAATTATCGCAACTTCAGGGCAGTGTTACCTGCTTACAGCATAATCCCACGGCCTAGAGTAAACTCTGGAAATGCTTAATTAAATGACATTCCACAACAGATTAAAGAGTCAGGAGCCCAAGATAAAGAAAAAAGGAGACTGACCATAGGAGTAGCAGGAGCTCTTCCCTTTCAGGAAAACACTTTAGCTATTTCACCTTGAGCATATTAAAAATAACTGCATGAATTGATAACAGCTGTGGGTCTGCATTTGGCTTCTCACATTTTATGTGCAAAGTGCTCAGCAGTGTCTCGTGCTGGGCTGCATCCTGGTTTCTCCATTCATGGATTGTATGGAACCTCTCTCACCTCCACCAGCAGAGGATGTGCTCTGTGCTCAGCCTCACCTGTCTCTGTACTGGCATGTTAAATATGACCCGTGGTAAAGCATGCTCACGTGAGCAAGCTCTGTGTGCCAAGTTGCTGCACGTGGCTCGTGGTGCTGATGTGGAGCTGGTTCCCCAGCCCGCGGGACAGACACTGTGGCCAGCTGTTACAGGACCAGAGACTTCTTGCACTTTGCTTTGGCACCTGGCTGGGATGGTTCAGCAGCATCACTGAGCACCCTTGCTGATTTGCAGCTTTGAAAATAAGGGTGGGCACCAGTTCAGGCACCAAAAATCCCTTGCCTCTTTTTTCCTTTGATATTAAAAAGAAAACCAAAACCTCTCTGTGTAAAAACCAGTGTGCAGTTATTTGGAACAGGGACGATCAGATTGTGTTACGGATTCCCCCTGGGAGGCAGAGCCGACATCTCTCCACAGAAGATCAGCGTACAAATACAAATGTTGTAGATAATGTTACACTGCACTGATTAGGGCTCAAATCTTCAGCCAATCTGTTCACAGCAAGGAAATGACAGCAAGTGGGGCATATGCACTGCACTGAGCACATCTCATACAAAGGCCAGTCTGAAAAGGTAGTTATCACTAATGTTGTGTTTTATCATTTTGCTCTTCAATTATTTGCTCCAGCAGCTCTCTTGTCTTGACTGAATAAACTGGCTGTGCAGAAGCTGACCCAGAGTGATTTCCTCTTTGCAAAGAGTAGTGGATCATGGGTGGATGTCGTGGTGTTTCTGGGGCTTTGATTTGCGTCCTTTGTGTCCTTCTCCAGTCCTATAACACAATTCCAGCAATTAAACTACAGGAGGGGAATGAATTAAATGCTCATGCTCACACAGGTTCAGTCACCGGGAGATAAAACTCAGAGAGTGAGGATGCTCTCAGCAGGTGCCCTTGGTGGGTGGGAGGTGATATGCTGGGGGGTCGCCATGGGAGGGCTGGAGGGGGCTGCAGCTGGGTGGTGTGGGGACTGCATCCACCTCTGCAGACCTGAGCCTTAACTATCTTTGATCTTGCAAGTGGAAGGACTTTAGTAGTCCCACCCTAAAACCTAGTGAATATTTTGCCCACAGTACAAAGTGTACCACATAATCTGACATAACTGGAAGATTTGGGTGAGTGCAGGCAAGGATTTTTTTCATTTGATAGCAGAAGTAAAATTGTTTCTAAACGTCAGCTAAGCTGTGCAAGGGAGTTTAGCGCATTGTTTCCCACTCTGTGAAATGGAGAAGGTTTTTTTTTCAGAGCAGAGCCATTCAGGTGGTGAGGTTTTAGTGCTGGGGCTGGGTGGCTACATGCACTTGCTGCACATGCTCCAACTGCTGCCACACAACTGGTCCCAGCAGGGCACAGAACAGCACCGTGGAGCACGCACCAGCAACAGACCAGCCCCAAGCCTCATCTTCACTGGGGTTCATCCACAGGCTGAGACACTTCCTCAGAGAGCAGTCATCTGCCTGAATGCTCCATGACTTCACTGGGCACAGTGCACTTACCAACATCAACATTTGTCATCTCCTGTCACAGCTTTCCTTTCTTCAAATGCAAAGTAGAAGAGTTTAAAAGAAGCAAGTGGTGTCTTGCAGCAAAAGCTTATTTTTGGGTATTCCACAGAGGAATAACCTGTGGGAATACATGTGGCATAAGGATTTTTATTTACCTACAGGTATTTTGTGCTTGAAGACAGGAGGTCTGCACTGATTCCTGCTCAGAGTTTTATGAGTGGTATAAAGTACCACCACACATTGGTTTTCTTTATATTTACTATTATTCCTGTAAATAAACAGAAATCTTACCCTATTCCAGCCCAAAGACCTGTTCTGCTGGGTTAGAGCATCCTCTGTTTCCCACGACACCTCTAAGGTGTCCAGCAGCACACAGCTCCTGCCTGCCCTGTCCTCGGGCTGGGTAGATCCACCCAAGTCAGACCCGGGAGGTCTTGCCCTGGTTTGGCCTGCATGAGGTATGTGTGTGTATGTACAAACCAGGATCCCCCCCAGGCCCAGTGCTGAGCTGTGCGTGAGCAAAGCCCCAGCCTGCGCACAGCACGTTGTGCGGACCTCATCCAAGGGCCTTCTTTGCAGCTGGAGCAATATAAAAGTCTCTGGATCCAGTCTTCATCCTTGAAAGCACTTCTTTGAAGTCTTCGGGCCTTCACGTGTCCTCCAGACTTTCATTTAATGTAGTATTATGTTTTGGTAAGTTTTTTAAAGATTTCAGGTAAGATTTCAATAAGCTGGGGTTGTATCAAAGTATAAAATATTTGCTTGAGTCTTAATCAATCCAAACTGCTCTCTTAAGAAGTAAACATAAAGGCTGTTAAAGCAGGCCAGACACTTACAAGGCAGCAGATGTTTCTCTTTATTGTCAGAACAGCAGTCTTTATTAAATACCAAAGAAAGCCCTATAAATCCGGGAAGGCGGTTCAGTCTCTGCTGAGGACACCTCTTCCTCAGGCCAAACAGTCTTTTGGTAAGTCATCTGTTTTTCCCGCTGATCCTCCGATAACGTTGCCGTGACATGAAAGCAAATGGGAAAAATGAATATTTAACCGTGGAAATAACCCAGTAGCTGGAGAAGAGAACAGGGGAAGCGAAAGAAGGAGCTGACATGATGTCTTTTACACCTGTGCTGCCTTCTTGCTGGTGCCAGGGCAAACACGGGCCTGTTCCAGGGGTCCATGGAGAAGCCTCATATTTAGCAGTGGGGTCATGTGCTTGGTCACAGCACGGTCAACGTCCAGGCAGATCTTCTTCCAAATGTGTCTGGAGAAAAGCAAACAATGCATCATTATTGCCTGGGAGTTGCAGCGCCAGGCCTGTGTGGACAGGAGAGCTCTTTCTGGGTTGGCTGGAGAGCATTAGGCACAACGGGTCTGGTAGTTTTCATTAGCGGCATCTTCCACTTTTAAGAAACAACAATGAGATCTCATGAATTAATAAAAGGAAGATTGTGACTGACTAAGCAAAGGGGGTGCCAGCCTGTGCAGCTGGTCTGTCTTAACTAGGTAATGTCCATAGATACAGCGTTAATTTAATTCGCAGTTGAAATACTCCAGAGGAAATGTCAGATCAATAATGTAGGAAAGGGCAAAGATTTGCTAAGCCTGGCTGCCTTGCGTATGTTAACTACTGTGAGGTAGATATGGATAAATGCTGAACATTAAGGTGAGTAATCACAACTGTCTTGGGTGTCTGAAAAAATTTTCCGCATAAAAGCTGTACAAAACAAACGTGTTTCGGGCGAGAAGCTGGGAGTTCAGGTAGCAGGCTGTTATTTCACACATCGCTCTGCAGTTAACATCTATGGTTTACTGGTTTTCTGGGAGTGCAAAAAGCATCATTGCAGACCTTGTTCCACCCTCTCTAGCATGATGTAGAGTCTCTGGTCTGAAGGAGGTGAGAAATCCCATGCCTGTGCTCTGGGTACCCTACTTTTTTGTTCTGGGTTGCTCTGCCTTCCCAGCCCTCCTGCCAGAGCCAGGCATGGCTGAGTTCACCCTGAAGGTCCATGTCTGGGCGGATGTTCTGACCAGAGACCATCCCTGGAGATGAGCAACATCCTCATGTCGGTGGCTGCAAAACACCCAAGGGATGGGTAGGTCCCACCTTACTTGGTGGGCTTCCATGGGACTGGGAGGTGAAGGATGCTGCTGAGCAAACCCCACCTTTCCTCGCTCAGAACCACTTCTGTTCCCAGCAGTTATGTTCTGCACAGTCCTGGCTAGCAGGCTTTCCTCCCAGAGGAAACAAGAACAGGCAACTTTCTTTGCCTTTGGGCCTGAATCTCAGCTATTTGTCAGCTGCAAAGTAATTTTCCGTGCAACCTTTGCTAAACCATTCAGAAACCTTGAGGATTTTTTATTTAAATAACATGATATCTCCCAGTACTGGGAGAGGGAGCTGTCCCTGAGCCCATGCCTGTGTGTGGAGGCTCTGGGAATGCTGTGATTTTGGGATTGCCAAAACAAACAACAGGTGCCTGTGTTATTTTGCAAGTAGAAACTTCTCAGATGTCAGATCTGGCAGAGGAGATGCTTCCTTACAATACCAGTCGACTTACTCCAAAGGCTCCTGGAAACCTGGGTGGTGTGTTTACAGTAAAGAAGAGTTGGAGAATATTTTGAAATTGCCTTTGATGAAGAAGCCTTTAACATGCCTTCCCAGCGACTTGCTCAGATGCTTAATTTCTGCTTTTAACAAAAGTATGGATCAGTATCAGGTTTAAGAACAAATGGAGAAGGCACACTGTGACTCAGAGCACAAACGATAGCCTTTTTCCTTGGGGCTTGGCTCACCTGCTCTTCAGAAGAGTGCATGGGTGTAGCTACACTGAGGTCACTGTACCAACACCAAGCTGTGGTTCAGAAACACAATGAGGCTGGAAAAAGTGCTTACACTGATGCAACTAGTCCCCGTCCAGGAGCTGTGCAAGCTGCAGCAATGTCCAAGCAGTTTGTTCTGGTGGATGCTGACAGCAGACGTGCTACACTGAAGCGAGACAGAGTGCTGCAGTCCTTGGTGTGGGACTGCTTCACTTCTCCAAAGGATGAAGCTCCAGCTGCTAGCTGTGGGAGCCAGCACACCATAAAGCGAGCTCTCTCTGCTCCAAGGCACCAGCTCACGCCTCCCCCAGCTGCAGCTCGGTGGTGGGTCCCAGCAGGATGGCGATGGACAGGGGTCTGGGACAAGGAGGGATGGCTGGGGACAGGAGCGCTTATGCTGTGGGTCTGTGGAGCTTCCCTGGGCCAAACTGGGCTGTTCCCAGTTGTGTTTTAAGAGGAAAGAAAAGAGCTGATGTCGGTGGAACTGCTTTAAGGTGGAACTGAAACAATGGCTTGTGGCTGTCTGAATCAGTTCCCTTCCTTCACATATTTGACTCAGAGCTGAGTATTTCAGAGGCTCAGAAAGAGAAGGCTTATTTCAATTTTGGTTCTAATAATGGGCAGAGGTCACGGCAGCTGGAAGGAGACGGGAAATGAAAGGCATGGGCCTGGCTATTTTCTCTGAACCAGCTTCACCCGTTCCTGGTTACAATCCCAGCAGAATAATAACTGATATTAAGCAAGACCAAGAAATGAAATTAACACATGCAAAATTACATTATGGCTGTGTCAGGAGCCCTGGTGCTGTGTGGTGCACAGTGACGAGGGCAGCAGGAGCAGCTGGTGGCTGGGAGCAGAGCATCCCACTGCTGGTCCCTGGGCACGTACCACAGGGCTGCTTTTGCCCAGCCCTGCTCAATGTCCTAAAGCACTGTAAATCCAAGTGTAAGAGGTGTCAGAATCGTGATGTACAGTGAGAGCTGTGTCAGAGGAGCAGACAGGGCTCCCAGCCTGCACAAGCGCTGCTGACCCTCAGCCTCCACATGGCTCCAGCCGTGGCTTTGCTCACAGAGATTTTGCTCTCCCTCTTGGGGTTTTCTGTAGCATGTTTGCTCTTCACCCAACCCAGAAAATCAGAACCTGAATATATGAATGCGCTTGCTTCCAAAGTGCTGTCCCTGGGACTGCCCCTAAGGTTTGTGGCAGCAGTTTGCCTTGCAAGCACATTAATCTGGAGCTGGTGGAATCCAAAAGCTTGCTGCCCCTGCCAAGCTTCCTGGGGTACAGTGCATCCCTCAGTGTCTCTGCTCAAAGCACAGGCAGGCATACAAATTCAGAGATGGGAGAGCAGGATGCATTTTTATATATATTATTAATAATGTCCTAAAAAGCACTTACATCTGCAGGGACTAGAGGAGCTGGAACACAACAGCCCTGCAGCGCCTGCACTGCTCCCTGCTGTTGCCTGACCCCTGGGATGTGTGGACAGGCGCTGCTGGAAGCTTCAGGGGTGAGGTCTGCTATTGCTTTGGGTGTGTGTATGCTCCTGGCTGCCCGGCCTGGGGCTGTCACATGGAGCAGGGCAGGCAGACACATCAGGCTGCGATTGCTCTGTCAGGCTAGGCTCCTGTGAGCTGCTGAAAGTGTGCCAACGTGCCAGCTTCGGTCCCTGTGGCTCTGGTGTCGCAAACCGGGTTTGCACAGAGCTGGGAGACTAATATGGGTATTGCCGTGATGGAGTTAATGACATCATTTACTTCAGGGGCTCTTGGGACAGTGCTGACACTCACTTTAGCAGCTGAAGTGTTTAATGTGTGCTCCAAGATGCTCTCTAAACACAGATAGGAGAGAGTGACACAAATGTATTTGCTGAACATTTTAGGGTTAGCACGTTCCAGAGCAGCGCAATTGAATAACTGTGAGCGTTGGAAGTGGTTCCATGAGACGGTCATGATTCTGTGAGCACTCATGATTATTAAATACATCACAAATTTCCCTCTCTGTGTTTTTCATACCTTCTTTCTCAAAGTATTACTCACATAATTTTCCCTCTGAAAGTCATTACGAGTGAATCACCTCTAGCTTGAGCAAGCAAACATGACCAAGTGTTTATTCTGCTCACAGATGGGCAATTTTAAGCCCAGATCTTGACCTTAAGAAAGTCCCTGAGCAAGGCTGGTGGATGAGCCCTGACAACACACCATGTGTCCCTGGAGCATCATGACTCAGAGGCACATTTCTTATTAACACATTTCTGCTTTTCACTGGGGGCCGTCATGTCTTGCTGACTAGCTGCCCCAGCCCAGGCACCAGCCCCATGGCTCGCTGCTGCCAGACCCGAGCCCGGAGAAGCAGGAAGCACTGGTTTGTTTCTGCAGGCAATTAATCTCAGTCACCACATGTCCATGTGCTGTTCCAGTGGGAGAGATAAAAATGAGCATCCCCAGGGCAGCTGGAGGACAGGGAGCGGGGCTGAGCCTCCCAGCCCACATTAGTAGGATTTGCTCTTTGGATCAAGATCCTTTTTTTTTTTTTTTTTTCTTGGCACCCGTGTTCAGCAAATTCATTCTGCAGTGACAGCTAACGGAGGGCAGTGTGTGCTGCCTGTGAAAGCCTCTTTGTCGCCTGCTCCTAATCGGAGCCGTTTTGCAGCCTCTTCGAATGCTTTTGTCTCGAGTTTTGTTTTCAGTTCAGGTCTCACCACCGATCTCACATGGTTTCCTGGCTGGCAGAGTAATCTCTACGCTTAGCAAACAGAAGGCTTGCAGCTTTTCAAGTGAGCAGGTGAGGGAAACCACGAAGGCAGGCAGCAGCCACGGTGGGCTCAGGGCTGCGACAGGGAGCCTGGGGCCGGGGCAGGACAGGGAATAAAACCAGCAGTGCAAAGCTGGTGCCCCGAACATTCTCATGGGCAATTTGCGCAGAGGAAGGGACTTTGGCAGGAGACCAAGAGCTCTGGTTTCTGGTGTTGGTGTTGATCTGTTGCAGCAAGGAGAGATAGAAAGGGAGGACAGCAGCTGAAGGGGCACAGGGCTGGGGGAGTTGCAGCTCACACTTCATGCATCGCCCGACTGTGGGGCTGCTCAGCAGTGCTGGAAGTGCACACAGCAGCTCAGTGTGCTGGCTGGAAGGGGCTTGTCTTAGCCTGGGAACTGGGGTCCTGAAAGCTTGGAAACTAGGGTCCTAAAATCTTCCGAGCCCTGGGAGTTAGGTTTAATCATTAGGTAATTGGCTGAGATGCATCTGGTTTGTAATGAATGAGGAGAGGAAGGACAGGAGGCCAAGATTAGCAGGAGAGGATTGGGCATTTCTTATATAAGGCCGTGGCAGGGACTAGGTGGTTGGGTTCTCTGTGCTGCTGCAAGGTGAAGGCTCATCCAGGTGTGTCTGGAGGATGTGGTGTGTGTCATATGTGGGCATCTGCAGGCTCTGCTCCATCACTTGTGGAAGAGGCTTCAGCCATCACCTGCTGTTGTGTTTCGTGGGTAGTGCTCCTGGCAGGGAAGGAGTAAGGTAATGTGCACTAGATTTTAGGGGCTATATAAGCCAGGAAGTTCTCTTCTGAAAGGGTCATGGGGGAATAAAACAGATTGCCTGCAATTCTGTGAGCCTGAAACTGTGACAAGGCTGCTGCAGGGCAAAATACAAGTAGTCTTAATCTCTCATTGCCTTATTTTATAGCACATAATTTGAATGCATGTTAGCATTATCTGTGTGTGACACAGCAAGCAGCCTGTAATGCTTGCTCTGAAGGCAGTATTAGTGTGCCTTGACTTTGCTCAAGTGGCCATGAGGTCACATCCCAACTGATCTCCTGCAGGAGATGTGGAGCAGCTGAACAGATGTTAGCCTGAAGCCCTGGGTTGGTTGGGGTGTCCTTTCTTCCCTGCACCAAAGGTGTGTGATAGTAGCCAACAAAAGGGATCTGCCTGTGCTCCAGCCTTCACCTGTGAAATTAAAATAACAGCAGTTTGTTATCTTAGAGATCCTGTGTAGACCTGCCCAGTAAACTTAGGAGGGAGTGGTGCTGGGATCCACACCATGCATAGCAGGTCTCAGGGGAGGGGGGAAAGCAGTAGGATGAAATTCAGGGCTGAAACCCAGCTCTTGGGTTCAAACCTTGAAAAACCCCTAGAAAAATCTGTTGGGGTGACTTAGGCATTGCATCTTGTTGAGCAGAAATAGGCAAGTGAGAACAATCAAGTGTAATCAGCCTCCCTGCTCCAGCTGAATGAGCTTTGCCACCAGGCTCGGCTGTGAGCCCCTTGCCTCCAGTGCTGGGGCCGACGCGGCGCAGGACATTGGCCTTGCTCTCGCTGCCTTGATCTGCCCATATCCAAGAGGGTTATTTGTTTGCACTTACCTTGTTGGCTGGGGTTAATTGAGGTTTCTGAAGTGCTTAGAGGCTGCGATGGTGAACGCTGTAGTAAACAGAGGCAGTGGAATTAGTGATATTTGTGGGAAGTGAAAAAAACACTTGTGGAAAAACATTGGGAAATATTTATTCATAAATAAAAAGAATAATTCCTCTATCTCTTTATAACTAGAGAATTTTAAAAGCAATTATTGGACAAAGGCACTNTTTTTTTTTTTTTTTTTTTTTTTTTTTTTTTTTTGCAAAACACTCTTATCTGAGGGCAAAACAGATCAGAACAAACACTTTCTGATAAGAGCCATGTATTTGCCAATTGTTTAAACAAACACCTGCAAGCTCTACCTTCAATATTTGCCTTCAGAGGTTGCAAAGGACAGCATCTGCTTGTGTCCACCAGCCATGAAGACCCGGGGGAAGATGCACAGGGCCTGAATGGGAATGAAAAACTCCTCACGTATGGGTCTAGGTTGCAGATCATTTTCTACCGGTGATGTGCAAAACTGTGAAATGGAATTGGAGGAAAAAGAGCTGGCTCCCAGGAGGCACATGGAGGACAGGGCATGGTTAAAATGCAGAATGGGTGCTTTGGGAAGCTCTGCAGGAGCATTCCTTCCTGCAGGGTGGGTACTCTGGACAGTGCTCAGTGCCTGGCTGGTTCCCCTGGTAACTGGGTGTCTTCGATAGCCTGGTTTTTCTTCTGCAGCTTGAGTGTTGACCCTGGAACAAACCTCAGGTGGCTCTGGAACATGGGTCCATCTGTCTGCTTGTCCCCAGCTTTGGACCATCTAACTTTGTTGTTTTGTGTCGTTCTTTTCAAGTTCCATCTTCACCTATCAGTATATTTAGCACAAGGAAAGACCAAGCCTTTGATTTGGATCTCAGAGATAGGTGTGCAAATGGAAGGCTTGTTCCTGATCTACTGCAGGGAAAATAGCACGGGGAGCGATCGCTGTGTGCTTGAGCTACAGGTGTCAGGTTTGTCTGAGATGTGCTGTTCCTGGTCATCCACATCTCACCCTACTTGCCCCTTGGCAGAGTGGAGTGAATCCCTCAGAAGTGAAGTTAGCTAAACAAACAACTGCAGAGCTGTTTATTTGCTATTGTTGTAGGGATGCTGTGGGCTCAGGCAGGGTTTTGTACTCACTGTTCACATCTGCAGCCCTGCTGTGCCAGAGGGAAAAGTGATTCCTGTCCCTGCTCCAGCCTGGTCAATAGATCTACCGCAGGCTCTTCCCCCACATCTGAAGCTGCCTCTCCCTGCTACGCTAAGGCCCTGGAGCAACGTTGGGCACCTGGTGGATGTGGGTATCAGAAAAACCAACATCTTTTCCTCTTTCGGTGGAGTGAAGAGAAGAAAAAGTCATGAGCAAATGCTGCTTTCCCTTGGAGCTAAAATAACACAGTGGAGCAACTGAGGATGCAGCTGTGATTCGGAGGGGTTTTATTTTTATTTTTTTAATATGCCACTGGGAGTTCAAACAATGTGTCAGTGATATGTTGCCTTTTGTAGAGAGGCTTCTCTCTCCACCCTCTTTCTTTTTCTTTCTTTCTTTTTTTTTTTTCTTGAAGCATTTTAGTCATTCCATGGCAAACACATAGCTCATTTGGATAAAAGCCTCTGCTGTGACATCCACAGCCTGAATACGCAAAGTTGTTTGTTTCAAAGCAATAGGCTGGGAGAATTTATTGAACAGACCCCCCCCCCTCAACATGCCTCCTGTGTAAATTAATGGAATGGATGTTCTGTGGCACTTGTTAAAAAGCAATAAATCCTCTCTCTTACACTTACTGCTTAGAAGGTAAGGGGAAAACATGCTGCAATTTCATCTTGATGTAGGATGGCTGGAGGAATTCTGATTCCTTTGACACCTCTGGTGCAAGGTGTTTCCCTCCAGCAGCACAAGCAGAGGATGAGCACAGAGGCCTGATCCTGCCACGCATCCCAGGCATGCTGTAAGCTCTGCCCAGCATCAGTAGTGTTCTTTGGGGCTGGGAACGTGCATGGGGCTGGCTGAGGGCCCCGGTGTGGCCAAATACCTCTTGGGATTTAGGGGCAACGTGGTGCACCTTGACACTTGGTGATCAGTGCGTGCTGATACCAGCCTGCACTTGCTGGTGCCTGAGTACTTCAGCACTCTGCAAATCCTGATTAAACAAATGTGGCGTGCTTTTTTTTTTTAATCCCCATATTGCCAGGATGTGGTAAAGCTACTTTCTTAATCTCTTGTGCTGAATCAACAGCAGTGCTGTAGATAGAAGCAGGCACCCTCGAGCTGCTTACTCCCCTCTGGCTGCTGACTCAAAGCATTTATAGGCATTTATGGCCCTGAAGAATGCCCATGGCCAGGTCAGAGCAGGGATGTGGGACAATAGGCACGGCCTCTGTGTCTCCCGCAGCATCTTCTGTGCCATCATCCTGAATCATGGCAAAATCACAGCAAAAAGGGACATCCTTCCTCCCCCCGTAACCTGGCACTTGGAGCATCCTCTTCTCTCCTGGACTGGAGCTCCGAAAGCACTGTCTGCTTTGGGTGGGATGTTGTTGTAAGGGGTCTGCAGGAAGGTTCAAATGTATTTAACTTCTGTTGGAGACTGTGAGTAGAAAGGATTGTGAGGATGTGGTCAATAGGCACTTACGCACTGCTTTTGGAAACACAAACCCCAATCTTTGCTTTTTCTTGTCATTACTTTTGCTAGGATGATGCAAGAATGGCTTGGTTTGTGGTATTTTCCCAGAACCAAACAGAATTAAGGGCTGGCTGTAATACCACGGAGGCTGGAGGACGCTCGGGTGCTGGGCAGGGCGAGGCTGTGTCGGAGCATTCTGGGATTCCCCCGTGCAGTGGAGGAGAAGCAGGAGCAGAGCGAGCTGCCTGGTGTGCACCCTACTTGTCCAGTGCAAGCCCAGCAGGGCAGCAGGAGATCCACTGCCTGCAGTCATTAGCTGGGGAGCACAGATGAGTCTCTTATCACTGCACGTGGTGTGTTTTGCAATTGAGTTTTAGGTCTTGCTGTTGCAAAGTGCCTTTGGCACTGCAAATCACTCGTGCTCAGGTGGAAGAGACAGGATGAAATGCCAACTTCTCAGCATCAACAGTGCAGGCACTAAATGGCCATGTGGCTTTAGCGCTTGGTAATGAAGATGCCCTACACAGTGGTAAAAGCTTCTACAAATGTGAACTTGAAGTAGATAAGGACATGGGTTTATTTTTTAACCATTTTTTAGATTTGGTGAGATGGGGAGAGCACTGTCTGCCTTGTTTTCTTTACCCATCAGTGCAACACTTTTGGTGGTTCTGCTGCTGAACAACATCCCATTCCCAGCCCTGCAGAGCACTGTGGCAGCTCCGCAGGTCCTAGCAGGCCCTGTGTGGGGATGCCACAGGGACCAGAACTTTGGGTGTGGAAATATTTGCCTTTTGTGTGCTTGCTGGAGAAAGACTCTTGATCTGTGTTCCCCTACATCACAGCACCAACCAGGTGAGATTTCCTTGGCTTCTCTGTTGCAGAGAGGATCTCGAATGGCTGTGCAGGATGCACACTGACTTTCCCTGCCAATAACATCCCGACGGTAATCAGGGCCACGTGGTCAGTGCCCTTGATCCGAAATTTGTCACAGCCTGTCACATCTCAGCGCTGGCTCTGTCCCTCAGCTGGAGCATTAAACCTGGTGACAGACGCCAGCCCTCCCAGCTCCACCGTGCTCCTGGAGCGAGCAGGACTGTGAGCCCTTTGCCAGCTCAGGGGGTCTTTAGTGTGATGCTGGGGAAAGTCAATGGTTTCTCTCCCCAAAGGGTTTGCTTCCAGTGAGAGGATCAGCTTTGCCTTTTGGCTGGAGGAATTAATGGGGGGCTCACACTGATGCGGTGCCTGTTGCCTTGGCAGCCCTGAGACTCAGGGATTCATCCTGCCTCACCTCTACACCCAGCAGTAATGCGAGGAAGATTTTTTTTTTTTTTCCTAATTTATTCACTCTGGGAAAAGACCCATTCTTCTATTTTTATGAAACAGAAGGCTGAATATAGAATGCTTTAAAGGAGGAAGGGGAGAAAAAGATTTAATTCTCTTTCCAAAACAGTGCTTTGTTTAATTCAGCAACCTAAGTAGGACTCTTGAATCCTTCTGTGAAACAAATTATTACTTGGTAACAACAGGGAAAAGGATTTCAAAACCTTTTCCAGGTATCCAGAATATCACAAAGCTCTGCAGAATTACAGCCTGGAACTTAAACCCCAAACAATTTTTTGAATGGCAGATCATTTAAAAAAAAAAAAAAAATGCTTAGGAGAAAAGATGCCTGAACATGCTTATTTTGTAGGTGGATGAGCAGCAATGAAGTGTGGCATTTTCTGCCTTTCGCAGAGATTTTATTACTTTGGCTGATCCAGGTCTCCCAAGGTAATGAGTAAGGATGGAAAGTGATGCCTGTGACTCCAGGCAAAGAGTGGGAAGAAATGTGGTGGGAGAAGGAATAAATGAGCAGGTGGCTTTTGTGGGGATTGGAGACAGTGGGGTTGGTTCCTTGGGAGGAAGGGCTTGGTGGGAGCTCTGGCCCAGCAGCACCAGGGTGCTCTGGAGCCTCTCCCATGTCCTGTTACCATCGTGATCCCAGGGTCAATTGTAGTGGTCTGGTTTTAAAAAATCAAACAAATACTTTTTTAAAATTTTTAACTATGAATTCTTAAAAAATTATTTTGAAAGGATAGAGTTGGGTCTTTACCTCCTTTCCCTGAAGGATTTCTCGAAGTCCCTGTGTGTTAAGAGCTTGCTCACTCTGTTCATCTTTCCAAATAGGCCTCTTATGTTTCTCATATCCTGGTAAATAACATGAGAGGCAGAAACTTGTTTTCCTCTTCTCTCCTTTGCCATAGATTAATCAACATTGCTGAGCCCCAAATCACTTGCTCCAAAAATCCAAGTCCTAATTTGTTCAGAACATGTTTTATAAAGCTTACCTCTGGAGCCAAACCCAATTCATTCATTTCCCACTGTTGTGCCAGCAGTTCAGGGGCTGACAGAGGCACTGAGCGACTGCAGCAAGGAGGCATCCTAGGGGTCTGTCCCCAGGGTGCTGGGGCTGGTGCCTGATGGAGACCCCTGAGCTTTCACTCGAATAAATATTTAAGCCTCATCTCATTTCAAGTAAGAATCTCTATTCCTTCCTTCTTCAGGAGATTTATAGCCCAGATGTAAGGGCAGCCTGTGATGCCATGATGTCATCGTTATGACAGAACTTGTACTTTACTCCTTGGTGCTCACCTCAAGCCTCTTCCACGCACATGCAGACCCTTGGATATTAAACCAACAAACGGTGTCAAGGCACAACCAGGCTGCTGTGATATACAGCACTCAGAAACCCTTTCCCATGTTGATTCCTAACCTCAGTCACTTTAATGCTGCAGCAAAATGAACCACGAAGCACTGCAGCAGTGGATTTATAGTGGGCAAAGCTATGTGCAATTCATGCATTCCCCTGAGTAAATATTCCAGCGAGAGGAATAAAATGCAGCTTTCTGATCTTCTTGGCTCAAGCATCCAAGAACCTTCTGTTTGATTATTTTTTCTCTCTCTCTTTTTTTTTTTTTTAATGCAAAGTTTGAGCCACAGAAATACCTTATCCCCAAGGTCTTTGGGTTTCTCCCCAGCTTTTGGCACCATGGAGATCTTATGCTTTGCCAAGAAAGAGGGACGTTGGTCAGTGACGCTTAACCTCTGGCGTCCTGTCTCTTAGGAGCTATTGATGAAACCTAATGCCTTATAGCCATTCAGAGCACAGCTCAGCCCCTAGATTGCATGTTTCAACTAAATTGGTTACAAAACAGATCTGTCTAAATTGGTGTGAGCCCCTTTGTGTGAACACTCCTAAATCAGTTTAAGAGTGGCTGGTATTGATTTTAACCTAATGTGGTTTGTTACTGAAGTAAGCTGGATCAATAGTGCTAAACAGGTGCAATTCTTGTCTTATGTATGCCGTGGGAAACTTCACAGAAAAGATGAGCTCAAGGGGAAAAAGACAGTTTGTCCTACTGTTGCTTCCCAGTGAGCTTTTACCATTTCTATGGCCACCTCTGGGATTCTTCCCCAAACAATCTCATTGAATTGAGCTTCTTACATGGGAATAGAGGAATCACGAATCCAAATCCACTTTAAGAAGGACCTCTAGTAATTCAAATCTGTTTCACTTACAAATTTTACCTTTGACCCAGGAGCCCATGCAGAGAACATGCACAAAAGGCTGCCCAGAGGGCGAAGATGCAGGAAGGACTGTGTTGGCTGTGGAGGGTGGCAAGAGCTGGGCTTGGCCATGGACTTTCTGCATGGCCCTGGGGGAATCATGAGAATGCTTGGCCTTGATTATCTAGGTACTGCTGGCTATATGTGGCACACTTAGAGATGTCCTTGCGTTAATGGATTGAGGAGGGTGCAGAAAGGCCTTTGGGGAAGCCCTGGGTGCAGGCTTAGAGCCTTCCTGCAAAATGACCTCTGTGTTGAGCAAGCGGAGCAGGACCTGAGGTCCCACCAGCAAAAAGGGAGCAGAGGATCGCAGTAACAAGAACCAGCTTAGTCTCCTCGTTAGGACTCAGTCTGAGTGCTGTTGAATCCGGTGAGGATTTTTGCCTTCAACCTCTCTAAACAGCTCTTACTGTCAACACCATGGTTTTCCTTCTCATGCATTATGCAGCAAGTTTTGCTTTCTCATTGTCTTTCCAACACTGCTTAGTTCAGTGCCCTGTTATTATAACTGTCTGAGTTTAGCTACTAAATGTTATTTATTATAACAGCTAGCATCAATTATGGATCCACGCTGGCCATCGTAGCCTCGTATCGATTCCCTTGCCAGCCTGCCGGTGCAGAGCCAGCCCTGCCCTGTCAACCTCACAATGCTTGCTGGCCCTGAGGCTGGCCCCCAAGGGGCCAGGCTGGTCCCCTCGTGCCTCTCCTGCTGCCACTGCCTTTGCAGCAGCCGCAGTCCAACTCTCTGCACTATAGCACTACTGACAGTTCGGCTGTGCGTGAGCATTCGGCTTCCAGCAGGTCTCTGGAAGGTTTCTCCTTTTCTGACTCTCATCCTGAGGACGTGTGGTGGAGGCACCCTCACATTCCGCTCATCACCATGCATGTCTCAGCCAAAACCTCATTTTCGTTCCAGACACAGTAAGTCTGTCAATTCACTTAACTGCATAGAAAACACCAAACAACAAATGAAGCCCAATTAAGAATAAAGAAAAGGAAGAGGCCCAGAATAATAGATTGTTTGGGTAAGTCGTTTTGTCAACTTGTGAGCTATTGCTATGTGAACTTGCTGTAGGACCAGGGCTGGCTTTAGGCACCGTTAGCTGGCTGGTGAGGTGCTGGCTCCAAGCTCTGAGGTGATGGAGAACGTAGCGATCACCTCTCCCAGATGCGGCTGCCCCACCAGACCTCAAACGGCCCCTTCTCTGCTGCTGCTGAGCCACAAGGCAGGCTGCTGCTCTGCCATCGCCTTGTCTCCAGCCTGTGCCAGGGGGCAGACAGCCCACCTTTGGGACAAGCCCTGGCCGTGGGTAGATGCTGAGCTCGGCCCCACGTGCCCGGTGCCATGTCACCCCTTTGGGTGGCCTTCTGCCAGGCTGCTCCTGGGGATGGCTCCACGCTTGCAGATTTCTTGCACGCTTTCCTTTGACTTTTCCCTTCCTTTCAAAAGATGACCACTTCAAACAACAGTTCTGCTTTCTGGTGCATTAAGACTTGGAAATTTGCCATTCATCACAGCTGCGCGTTTGAGCTTGTGTGATTATTTTGGGAAGTGAACCATGGTGATTAGTGTGTATGTGTTTTATTGGCGAGCAGGATGTTTCCTATCTACCTCTCCCTGGCTGTCTGCATTTGCATTGGTTAATAAAATGGATGGTGTTCAATGACTTTCTGATGGGTGAACAGGATTTGGCATCCAGGATGTGGTAGCTTTTCATGAAGGCTAAAATTTCATCCGGGGAGACTGAACTCTCTGTGGCAGCCATACACAATCCATAATAACAGAAGCTTTTAACCCATCCATAATTGCTTTCATATAGAAAATGATTGCTGCAAGTTAACTTCATAATTCCAAATCAGTGGCTCTCAGTAGGATTTCAGATGCTTTAATTTGCCCTGAATTATCTGTAGAACTCATTGCATTTCATCTATGCTCTTTTCTGATTATATTCCTTGTCACTCTGACCTGAACTTTGCCTGTTTAATTTTTACCCCCTCCTCCTTCTGAAAATAGACACATTTCCAAAGGTATCTCACCAGTGGTAATGATTCTGATGTGCGTGCCGGGTGGATGATGTGCTCTCCAGCTTTCTCTCGGCGCCTGACCTGTGTCTTATCCCTGCTATGTATTACTGACTTGAAGGTGAATGTCTTTGGGCCTGATGTGCAGGTATTCCAGCAGGGTTTGAAGTTAATCCAAGCTGGGAAGAGGCAGTGGTGGCTCCTGGGTGGGTTCACACCATGGTTCCTCCTACAAGGAGGACAAAAGGACGTGGCCACTTGCTCTGTTTGTACCCAGCCCATCGGGTTTTTCTGGGCATGGTGTTAGACATGCTGCAATGGCAGACACAAGCGTGGATGCGATGCAAGTCTGGGGGTTACCTCCCTAATAAGGACAACGGGAGTGGCTGTGCTGTTTGACAGCCCCAAAATGAGCAGGGTGGCCACTCCCCCCCTTATGGCAGCAGCCGGCTTGTGTGATGGTGAGTGACAGCAGATGAAGGGAGTGCATTACAGCTTGTCTCTAGAACTGTACATCTGTGTCAGCTCTCTGCTAAATCAATAAACAGGATGCTGAAGGAAAAATACTTTTAGGCTTCTTACGTCTTTATGCATCAAACTGATTGGGCAAGGAGCAGTTCGGGTGGTAGCAGGGCTTGCAGTGTGGCTGGCTGCTGGATTTTGTCAAGTCATGGGTAAGGGCTGGGTCTGGAAGATGCTGGGTGTGCTCCAGATTGCAGGTTCCCCCAGAGAGGAGGGCAGCCATGTGGGTTCCTTTTCAGCAGCAGTTACTATGCAGTTTGGATAGAAATCTTCAACTGAAGAGCCTGAGGTACAGCATCAAGAAGTAGGGAGAAATCGCTTTGCATGTTCCAACAGACTAACAAATTACCTATGGAAATGTACTTGAGAATATTCCTCAGTAATTGGATTTCAGCTGTTGTTTCACTGTATATGCCCCCAAGCCGTGAAGGTAAAAGGACTCCTCTGAAACGCTTTGAAATGTTCTCTGGCACCTACAAAATGTGTTTACTATTAAAAAGTGAAACCTGCAAGTCAGAACGCTGCTAAGCGCAGTTTAAAAACAAAATTGAACCCCTGCAGCTCAGCTTGAGGTGATGGAGCATCTGGTTTATCCAGACGATCTCAATCCAGGAACATTCCTGTGACTGGAGTGGAGAAGTCCCATCTGCTGTCTTCTGCAGGGTGATGTGGGCATGTCTGTGTTGTGCAGTGAGATGTAGAACATGAGCCCTCTGCTTTCAGTCAGGGAGTTTGTATGACCTGGGATGGAACGAGAAACGCACGGGAGTGTCTGCAGGACTTGTTCGAGGTGCAGTGCCGTTTGAATGCACTGGTCCCACCCCTGGACCCAAAGAAGCTCCTTACATGCTTGAAGTGCTTTAAAGCGCTACTTTAGGGCATGGTGGATCCTTAAGGGATTTGCAGTGTGTCTGATGCAAAACATGGGCACTCTCTGGGAGCTGACTCTGCGTGTCTGGCATCCTTTATCTTCCCATGGGCTGAATGATAGAAAGGTCTCCAGTTTTGACCTTGATGCTGAAGTCACAGAGGAAACAGGAGGAACAGGCTGTCGCTATACATCACATGGTGGCTGCTGATTTTGGCATGGCAGTGGGGGGCAATTTGAAGTGAGAACAAGTTAGGTAGAATTGAGTCTGAGTGCTGAGAAAGTATTCCTGAGTATGGAAGTGAAAGGAAAGCAAGGCCTTTTCCTTGTTCATATGTATCTCAAAGCTGAAGCTATGTATTTTTTTAAGGAAAAAATTGGTCCTGGTTGTCTCCGTTCTGGTTGTCATTGGCTGCAAGCTGTATTCATACACTCACAGCTGGTATTGCTCAGCTTGTTTCAGTGGAGATTTGTATAACGTGAAAGGGACCATGCTTCTGCCTCGAGAGGTGTACATACAGTTCGATGCCTGACTGTGAATTTAAGATGCTGCACACTGGAAGGCTGCTGGTGTTGGTAAATGAAGGGCAACGTTGGGGAGCTCTCTGCAGGCACCTTATCCAACTTGTGTTGCATGATCACAGAAAGACATTATAAAATTCCACAGAACAATGAAAAACAAAGCTCCCTAAAAGATGAAAACTAGGACTCTTGTTTCACAAAGGTTTTGTGTGTAAAGCAGAAGTTATTATATGCACATGTCACACTTGTTGAGAAGTGGGGAAATGCTCATATTTATTTCTCTATTAAAGCAGGGCTTAGCCCTGCTGAAGCACACTGCCTGTGATCACCCACAAGCAGGGGCAACTGAGAATTGCTGGCTCCCCCCCCTAGAAGTACGTTTCGGATGAAGACAGCAGCCACCTGTTGGAAACTGCATGGCTCTGCCTGAGCATCTCAGCTCTCCCTGCCCTTTGGAAGGGGCTGAAAGCGAAGAAGTGCCTTGGCTTGCTTTGAGGCAGCTACACAGAGGGAAATAAATCTGCTCCGCCAACTGAGGCAACTAGTTCTGTGGGTTTATAAATGCTCCAATTGAGTGTTTTGACACGGCAGTCAGATATAGTTAATCTTTCCCTTGACCTCCCGATACCAGAGCGCGGGCTGAAACCGCTAGTTAAGCACGTCCGTCTCCTGTTGTACCATTCGCGCTCCAGCGCACCGCCTAATCAAGTGTAATATATCTCTGGGTAAAACACACACAGTGCTTTTCACAGCTATTTAAACAAAAAACAGACCTCGGTGCATTAGTTACAATCGCAAGCCACAGAGAATCTCTGTTCCTGTGGTTCAGAAAGGAGGATGGGCTGGGTGTGCTGCGGAGAAGTGGTGTCAGGAAGGTGTGGGAACGCTCGGTGCACCTGCCTGGCTATGGAGATACCTCTCGGTGTCATCCCAAGGGACTTGTGCCCTGCTGGGCGTGGGGTCTGGTGCCTGCCTGGAGGCCCAGGACTGGTGGGGTTGGTGCAGACTGAGGTCAGGAGGAGCCTGTGCTGGGGCTGCTCAAGTTGTTGGCTCCGTGTCTGGTGATAAGTCTTTCCCACAGCAAAGAGTGGCTCAGAAAACCCTCAGATTTGGGCAGATAGTAAGCTGGAAGGGTCAGAGGCATAGTGTTTGTAGTGTTGTCGGGCTTTTCTGTCTGACAGCACAGTTAGATGTGTAAAACATGCTGTTTGCGGAGCTCTGGGGAGGGCTCTGGTATCTCCGAGCAATCTTTCTCTGCAAACCTAGTAAGACCCATTTGCTGTTGTTAGCTGGGCTGAATCTGGGAGTATTTTGACAGGGATTAAGGGTTGTCTTATTTTTAGCAGCATACAGCCAGGCCATGTCAGAGGGTGCCTGTGAACAACCACCGAGGTGGGGGCACGTGAGCTGCAGCAGCGCGGAGCTGTGGGGAGGTGAAGGAGAGGTTGCTGAAGGTGCTTTGAGTCGGTTTGATGTGGGCAGCTCTCACGTAGCCCATGATTTTGGAGGGTGAGGCCCTGCTAAGGAGCCAGAGGAACTGGCCCAGGAGTGTCACAAGACAACACTGGGTGGCCCAGAAGACAGCCATGAAAGAGGTAAATCATGCAGGAGATCAAACAAAAAATGGGAGAAATAAAATATTTTAGCATTAATCCAAATACTGGAATTATTTGCAAATGTCCCAATTATGCCAACAGTGTGCAAGATAACCTGCAACTTCTAAAATAAATCGTTGAAGTGATTTTTAAATGTTGAGAAACACTAGACAGGGTGACCTCTTGACACTCCATCAAGCTTTATTTTTTCCTAAGATACTTTGCTAGTTTTCTCCCACAGGATCCCGGATGCTTTATCCTGTATTTTTCTAGCCTCCTGTTTGATCTCCCTAGGATATCAGTGGGGATTCATTGATGTGTCTCTGCTGAAATTTGAAAAAGCTTCTGTTTGGGAACTCCAAAGCGCAGCTCATCGTGTAAAATGTTGAGAAACCACGCCGCTCAGGATGAAATATATCCTCACCTATCGGAAGTCTCAAACCCTTAAACACGAGGTTTCCCCCAGGCAGTACGTGTAAGTCCCATACAAGGGTCTGTGCGGCCATAAGATGCTCAAATCCCTTTTGAAGCCTTGCCCCCACCAGCCCCTCTGCAGAGCCCATCCGTGACCCCGCACCTCCATCCCTTCCTCGCCCAGTAGAGGCGGGATCTCCGTGGGGAGGCAGAGGTGAGGCTTGCTGAGCTCCTCTTTGTGAGGCTCTTTGGAGGAGAGCATGTACCTGCAGCAGCAGCAGCCTTCCTCCTGTGCACCTATTAGCATTCAGGGCATGCTGGAATAGCAGCTCTGTGGCGGTGTGTTAACTGTACTGATAAATCTTGTGTAAAAACAACACTCCACCGCGCCGTTAGCGCTCCTTCCACCTGGGAACATCAAAGCACGACACAAGCACGGCTTGATCCTCGCAGCAGCCGGGCTGGTTTCATGCCACAGCACAGATGCGGCTGTGGGACTGCTTCTCTCCCCATGATTTTAGCAAGATGAAGGCAGATCTTGGAGTCCCTTAGCAAGGTGCTGTCTGCACCACGGCAATGCCCTGGCCTCAGGTTCTATCAACATGGGATTATCACATGATAATGCTGTGTGCTAGTGACTACCTCCTGCCTCTGGGGCAGCTGGTGCCCCAAGGGAGGGGAGGGTTGGGTGCGGGAGGAAAAGCTATAATAGCACATGCAAGTCTGCCTTCCATGCTATGAAAGGTAATTGGATGCCATTATAAAATCTAATAGCAATGCGTATGGAAGCAGCCGTGGTAGCACTGGAATGGGATGCCTGCGTTGTGCTGAGTGCTACAGGATTATTGCATCGTGTGCCTGCCTTTAAAGGCTGCAGTCCCTCTTAAATGTATTTACTTCCCTTAATGCTTTGAATTCAAAGCAGCAGGTACCTGTTATTAAACTTTTTTTTCTTGTGGTTTGCAATAAGTAACTTCTGTTGGAGGGGGGTGGCTGCTGATGGAAAATTTCTATCAAGGAAAGAAATCATTGAATCACAGAATAATTTAGGTTGCAGGGGACCTCTGGAGGTCATGAAGTCCAGCCTCCTGTTCACAGCAGGGCTGACCTCCATGTTAGACAAGATTGTGATTTAAATGCGATGACATTTATATAACAATAATCATATATAATGCTCGACTGAGTTGGTTTATTATTTGGTCTGGCTCTTTTGAGTACAGGGATAACTGGAAAAAACAGGTTCATTTAGGGTGCAGAAGGGCTGCGAGGCCCAGCTGCAGCTCCAGGGCAGCTTCGGCGCTGTCACTTGTGTCACTTGCGTGTCAGTTGACAATTAGAGCAAATCCAAGCGGTGCTGCAAGGAACACAATAATTAGATTTGACAATAGCAGTGAGAAACAACTTTAGAATAATCTGTTTGGGGAGGGAAAATATTATCCCCATTGTTTGCTTCTTGGCTTTCACTTTAAAATTAGGCACAGGTTTCCAGCTCTCGTGTGGGAGTAGACAAGCTTCTTGTGTCTCATAATGGTTTTTAATAAGTGAATATTTTAGGTACTGCTGCTGTAGACCTTGTCACTCGATATGAGCTGGGGAAAAGTTGCTGCATTTATTTAATAATTTGAGAATCTTCTGCAAAGCTTTCCCCTGGCCTCGGTGGATCTGGGCAGCGAGGGCGTGCGAGCGGGTTGATCAGAGAGCTGGCTGCTCTCCCTGCCCAGACAAGGTGTCGGAATGCCCCCAGTGCACCCTACTGCAGGGCTCGCCTTGCACTTGCTGTGTTTCAGGAGAATGGAAGGGAGGGATGAAGGGGCTGGATTGCACCTTCACCGCCTGGGATGGGGGCAGAACCAGACATGGCTGAGATTGATGCAACCACTTCTGGTACCTGCAGAGAGTCTGGGAGACCTTCATTGCTCTCCACCTCTAGCAACTGTGCTGGGGCTGCTTTGCACTTAGTGGCCACGTAAATACATTGCCGATTTGTGATGCTTCAGGCAAGATGAGCACATCTGCCTCTACTATGTCTTCTCCACCCAACACTCCCCAGGTCTACTGTTTTTGAACTTGTCTGAACAGTCCTATGGTACAATATGTTTAGAACCTAAAAATCCTCTTAATTTACTGCATTTATCAAGCGTCACACTATAACACATAAGCTTTTACACAACAAGCTTCACTATATAAATCTACTAGTATGGATTACAGCTCATTTCCTTTAACACTGAATATTAGCATTTGTTATTTATATAGCACAAACAGTATGCTTCGTGTAGTATAACTGTCTTAGTTACTGATGACATAAAGCCCTGATCATTATTATCGTGGCTTCATAAATCCAGAAGATGGGATGTTCCACTTTGCAGAAACTGCATCTCGGGAGCTTGTGCATCCTGTATCACACGGCCGTACACATCAGGTGGCCCGGGAGTGGCAATTTTGCTGAGCCCTGTTTAATCCAAGAGCAGAGCAGTGGTCACCCTCTGTGTAATCCAGCCTTGACATACAGAGCCCTGTGATGCTGACTGTATTTTGGCAGTGTTTGTAAAAGGTGAGAAACTGAGCTGATGGTATTCTGGAAGACGCACCTGGGTCACCGTGCTGATAGAAATAGGCTCTGCTGTCTCTGTTGTAGCACTTACGTGCATTGCTTGGGATGAAGGATTAACAAATGATGGATTAGGCAAATTAATCTATGTTATGTCAGGAGGACATTACACGAGGTTCAATTTAGGTTGATAGATTTATTATTTATTATTTATTATGTATTATTTGCTGTTATGTGTCAGTAAGTGGCTCTTCCTAATGTTATGATGTATGGTAGCAGCCCATGGTTGAGCTGCCGTGTGTAAGGGTCATCATTTCCATAATTAACCCCATTTTTCACAGTCTTTTAATACCAATACATTAACTTGTGTTGGTCTGGAATGTGACAAAGAAATGCACTTCCTTAGGTTAGGTTTTCTTCAGCTAAAGAGCTCAAAAATATAGGACAACTACCACAGGCTTTCAGGGTACAAACATACATGTTTTTCAGCGGGCTGCCTGTAGCTGAGTTTTTACGACCCACAGATATTTTCAGGGAGAGACTGCCTGCAATGCCGGTGTTATAAAGAGACATGAAGCGTGGGACTTTGCAGCGATACAGCACCAGAAACCCTTCGGTGAGAGGTAGGCAGCTGCACCACAGCTGCCTTTGAATTCCTTTTTCATGCAGCATGTTGAACCATTGCACGCAGATCTTTGCAGCAGAGAAAAATCCGAGTCTTGTAGACTGCAGGATTGGCGCTGAGAACACCCAGCAGCTATTCTTTGGTGTGTTTTTCAAAGCATGAGATCCCACTTCCCACCCTCTGAGCTATCTGACTCCTGCAGAGTGGGGTTTTGGGGATGTGTGAGGACAGGAGGTAGCAGGGACAGGACTGGTCCCATGCAGGCAGCTGCAGGTTTCATTCCCAGTTTCCCCATCTTTATGGTTTGAATCAGAGCCTCAAGGCTGGCAGAGTGCCCTGCTTAATGATACCACGGGATAATCATTTACAGCGGAATGCGAAGGAAGAGAAGCCTGTTTTTAATCTTTACAAACGTATCTAGATAAGCCAGGAGAAAAGATTATCTTTTTCTGCATTACAAGAAAAGGGTGAAAAAAGCCCACACCACAGAAGCCGCTGTACCATCCTTGGCCTTTCCTTCAGCTGTTGTCTTTCTCTCCATATCTTGTGCTGTAGAATTAATGTGATATGAACTCTGAATGCTTAAGTGATCTATTCATCCTAATTAGCTTCCTAATAGCTTCTGGCCGGTGATCGAACATAATGCTGGGGACAGGGCTGTTTATTTCCCAACGAGAGATGACAGCCGGTGTACGCAGCCCTGCCTTGCTGTAGCTGCTGAGTTTCCCAGCTCGGGATGCAGGGATGGTCTGGATGCAGGACCCCAAGCCTGGGGATGAGGCGCTGAGTGTAGCAGCACTGCTCACCGCATCCACTAGGATGTGAATGGGAGAGAAGCGGGAAAGCTCACAAGCAGCCAAGGCCGGGGGCAGAGAAATTTGCTCCACTCTTTCTTAGCGAAGCTGTGCAAGATGTGGGAGGCAAATCACTTCTGCAGCAGCCTTCTCTGCTAGCAGGCTCTCTGAGATGTTCGGCTTCGCTGTGTGCAGCGTGTACTTGAGGAAAAGAGAGAAGGGATGTTCTCTGAATCAGGGGAGAGTGACGCACAGAGACATTTTCAGGGGAATAATTTACATATGCATTCCCTATCTAAAAATATCAGTCACAGCGTTGCCTCTATTTTTGAGTACAAGGCTCTCCAGGCTGGTAGGTGGAAAGAACTGTGAATCTTCGCTTACACCAATCCAAATACCAAAGGTCCAGCAGGGCTGCAGCATGGGATGCCTGGAGGAAGCACCTGGAGATGGCTAAGCTGCAGGTCAGGGGCAAAGGGAGAAGTTCAGCCTGTTGTGGGGTCAGAGCATTCCCTGTATTCTCTTAATTTGAAGTAGTCCTTTCTCGTGCCCTTATTGTCACTATTGCCTCTGGGCACCCCAACCCAAGTGTGGTCCCAGGCTGAAAGGCCAGGGCTGTGCCTGGTGTTCCTCCTGGGGGTAAGGCAGGGCTGCAGGATCAACCTCCTTCCAGGGTGCTCGAGGCAGAACCTGTGTCTTCACTTCATAATAAATCAAGTAGCACAGTAGAAACACACATTTATCTTGAACTTCTGTCATGTAACATCCTACAGAAACAAAGCAGAAGGAGTGCTTTGATGCAGCTCCAACCATCTTCTCTGTCCCAGGTTTCCCACCTGGGATTTACCTTAAATGCTGGAGGAGAGAAAAGGTACAAGCTGGCCATGAATGAGTGTAAGCCCGAAATAAAAGGTGTGTTGCTACCAGCGGAGGGGTGGGCTGTGAAACAGCTGTATGGTAACTGTACTGGGACCTGTGTGTGGTGCCTGCGTGGTTCTGTGATGGAGGCTGGTAAGCCTTTGGAGGGGACTATACCTAATCGTAGCTGCTGCTGGCTCTGCAGAGCCACCGATCCCCTCCTTTTGCAAAATCCTGCTGGGATGCAGAGAGACATCCACTGATACACAAAGCCTTTGCAGTGAAGGTGTGGCAAAGAGCAGGTTTTGCTCAGGGTTACAATGACCTATCTAAAACTGGACAGACGTCAATGGAGCCTGGGTAATGAGGAGAGAGGGGAAGGCGCAGGGCTGTGTTGACAGCAAGGGAAATGGCTGAAACACAGGGAAAATTTGTAAAGCTATTTTCTCTTTTCTCTGTTGGTTTTGTTAGTACACTCAGGAAGTCCCATTAACACCCACTCACTCCAGGAACACACGTTTTGCACCTTATTGTGTCTTCTATGAAAAGATGTTACTGAGGAAACAGGCTGATGCTTCCTTGAAATGGCGTGGCAGAAAAACATCGCCCTGAAGAGCAAACAAGCGCACAGAGCAGGGCTGAGATTGATCGGCAGCACTTTGCTCCTCCACCTCATCTGCTCGGAAGTGTCTTGGCAAGCCGGGAAAAACACCAGCCCCTCTCTGTTGCACACAGTTCTTCAGAGCCAGCTGCAGGATGCGGCTGGGCAGGCGCCTGGGCACTGACCGTGATGATCCTGACCAATGCACCGTCCTGCAGAAGGGCGAGCGTGGCCAGGGAGAGTTTGGCAGCACCTGGATGAGAACAGGAGGATATAGGTGAGAGTGGACAACGCTGGCTGCAGGGAGGAATAGGGGAAATAGATGGCACACTAAATGTAATAAAACTGGTAGGCAACCTGCCTACGCAGTCATCTCCAGTATTTTTCTAAGTGTTGCTGTTTTTCTGCATCCCGTTAAGCTTTTTGATTTGTTTCCATCTGTTCAGTATAGATCACTTCTGCAGTTTACTTAAAACACAAATACCCTTTATGAATCTCTACAGATGGTTTTCAAAGACTTATAGAAAGACAACGATAAGATCAAGAAAATCTTGAGTGTTCGCCTCGGGGGAAAAAAATGGGACAGTCGCTTTGCCTTGCAGCTGCAAGCCACGTCAAATCAGACACTTTGATATGTTTCATTTTCCGTCTGAAGTCTACATCTGAAAGGCAGCCTGGCTTATTTCAGTCAATGTGCAATTTTTGTTAGCTGGGGCTCTTTCTCAGCTTCTAAAAAAGATGCTCATTTGCATCCTAGAACAAAGACGGCACTTTTTCCCCCTTAACTCAGCGTGCCTTCGCCAAAAGCTAATGACACCGTGGAGCGCGTGCGGTGCGTGCGCAGGGCATGAACCCTTCCCTCCTGCCCCATGGCTGGGCACAGGCAATGCCAATCCCTTCTGACCCTGCCTCTGTGTGTTTAAAACCCCCAGTCATTTCCCAGAGAAACTGCAGGAAGCAGGATGACTGCTACATTTCTGTTGCTCTTCATCTCCTCTTATATTCTGTTATCATTTTTTTATGGCATATTCTTTATACTTCTTCAGATCTTATAATTTTAGCGGTGTTGGGCATGTCCCAAAGCCAACCAGAATCAAAGGGAGTATTCCCCTGGCCTTTTAGGGACACAGGCATCAGCTCTTGAAGATTGGCTTCAGACAGAATCAAAATACTTGCAGAAATTTGAGTATTTGCACTTCAGATAGGGAGCTGGCAAAAAAAAGAGGACGCGTTCGCCTTAAATGTACAGCGTATGCCTCATTACTGAAAGCTGATTGAAAAAAAAACCTGTAGGAGTCGTGCAGGTTAGCACTGGACTTTATGTGCAAAGACAAGGTGTGTATTGTTTGCCCAATTAAAAAGATAAAACCCATAGACCACAGTCAGCGAAATGAGCTGTGAAATGAGTGATGACTCGCTGAACACGCAGGTGCATGCACAAAAGCATATGCAAACTGTTCTACTTATCTGAAGACAGGTTTATTGCCTGGTCATCAATTTACACTGAGGTTGCTTCAGAAATCTGTGACCTGCCTTTGTGCTGTGCTCTAGGATAAACTTTAAAAGTAGCAGCATTGCCCATGCTTTTCTTGCTTTTTCCAGCCACAAGGAGCTAAGCCAGAGAGCCACAGGTGAGTGGTTCAGCTTGCAGGACCCCAGCAGAGCTATTCAGAGTGCGAAGTGTTTAAAAAGATTTTTGCCCCGTAAGATCTTTCCATAAAAAGGTGTGCTTACAACAAGTAGATGAGGTTTGCGAAGGTGGTGTTGAACTTAGATTTGGGGAATCTGTGGTCTCCTTGAGCTTTGTCAGTGTTCCTTTGCAGGCAACGGCCCACCGAAGGGTTTCTGTCTGTCCACAGAAATCTCCCATGTCTCCCTCCCCGTCACTGGGGAGCCCCAGGCGCGCGATGTGTGGGCAAGGGGCTGCACGAGCTAGAACACTGATCATAAACCTTGATACGATAGAAATGCCAGCAAGCCCTATAAATAAGGGCACAGCAATACTGCCGGGTGCGATGATCTTAGAAATTGTTTCACAGGGAAGTCAGAAGACAGGAACATTGCTTTCTTGCATGCTGAATTCAAAAATGAAGCAGGCTTCCTCTTTCCAGCTTTCTTTATAAGTCAAAGACTGTGTTTCCTACAAGAGCTTTGCAGCCATATAAATCAAGCCTTTACAGATGCACATGTTTGGCTTAGGGATTTAGGATTTGCCTCAGACAGATTTCCCAGTTTACACTAGAAATTTGTGTTTCTTGAGCTTAACACATCTCGTAGGCTTGTGTAGGAGACTCTAGCAAAATACAAGCTTTGCTTCATTACTGAACATTTATAACTAAAAATTATAACCATATTAGATAATTTTGTATCCAGGCAGTGAGTCTGTGAACTAAATAATTGTCGGAAAATTTCAAACTGCTTGAATTGGGCATGTAATCCACTGTAAATAACCTAATCTGCTGAAACTTCTCAAGAAATAGCTATGACTCAATGATTAGCCGCTGAACTCGCTGCTCCTGATCTGCGCTAATACAGAGACATGCTTTTAACCGAGTAGTTCAGGAAATCCAAAGTTCATAAAGCAAACGCATCTGGTGGCTGTGCTTGCGATGGATTTCACACTCCAGCCCTGTGCTCTGACACTTGCCTCCACAGAACATTCATTTCAAAAACAAGGGCGAGAGCATGGCTGAAACAAATTGGTTACCAAATTAGAGTGATTACAGATTTTTTTCTTTTATGTGACACCCATTCTGTGAAATTTCCTTTTTTCAGTCTTCGGAGCATCTCATCTTAAAGCTTCAGATCGAAACACAGCCAAACCTCCAGATTTTTTCAGTTTTGGCCAGTCTCAAATTAAAGGAACTGTGATTGCGTCCGAAAGAGGCCCTACCTAACACAAGGCAGCAGAAAGCTGCTTGAAGCAACTGCTTTTCTGAAACAGGGAAAAGAAAAAAGAAAGAGGGGTGATCAGCCATGCTGAAATTTCAGGGTTTTGTCCTTTGGCTTGCTGAGCAAAGTTTAATTGCAGGACAAAGATGCTTTTCAACCAGTGTGGCTCAATCAGTATTTCTTTTTTTTTAGCAGATGTGTGTGTATGCATGCATGTGTGCATAACGCAACAGAGGTCTCTAGAGAATGATATCGTACAAAGAGGGAAAATAGAAGAGGCTCATTATCAAGTACAAGCAAGAGTATTTAGCTGGAAAAAAAGAAAGCATTGCTCTTGCCCAGTGAAGCAACTTGCAGCAATTTCTGCTTGGCTTGAGCTGCCACATGTACCAAGCACCATCCCTGCGAGCAGGGGCACAGTCCCCACATCCCCAGCAGGTTGCCACCTGTGAAGAGCAGAATCAAGGAGGTGGGGGGGGGGGTGCAGGACAGCTCTGGGGTGACATTTTGTTCCTGAAATGATCTGGGAACTGCCACTGATGTGATACAAGCCTTTACATACACTAGCAGCATGGACCTGGTACTTTCAGGGCTTGTAATTGCTAATTATTACACAAGTATTGTTTTATCCATAGTCAAAAGAACTTCTACTTCTGATGGATTGGTGAAAACTGCCATTAAACTTCAGAAGATGAAAGTCCCCTATCCTACTCATGCCTTTTCCTGTACTTGTCTGCAGCAATATGCTGCTTTGAAAAAGTCATGTGCCGTCGCTACAGCTCCTTCCTAGCCACTACAGGTTTTTGATGAAGCTGAGTTACAACCCCAGCTGCCAAACTCAACCAATATGTATGATATTCATAATGCAGGGATGTGGTTCCCATAATGAATTAATTTAAGCCGTGTGTTAAACTGCATGGTGTGCAGCTCCGTGTCCCCCGCCATCCACAGCTGTGTCCACCATCTCCGTGCCCTTCGCTGCAGATGGTCGCAGCTCCTCGTCTTTGGCTGGCTCCATCTGGCAGCTGCCGCTGGTTCACCGCAATGAAGGTGCTGCAGGCTGAAGGATAAAAGATGCTGCCCAGTGCCAGTGCAGATCTAGGGTGGATCCAGGTCCTTCTGCGGGATGGAGCTGTCTTCGTGTGGTGGGGAGGATGCACGTGTTCCCAGCAAAGGCAATGAAGGGAGGGGCAGGAAGAATTTAGGGGCAGACAGAAGTTTTGGTTGCACTAAGATCTACCTGATGGCAAGACATAGAGATAACTTGTGAGCTGAGAATTTTACTTTTGCCTTTCTACTCCTGCTATTTATGATAGAGATTTGACCCATGCTGTCGTGAGTTTATCCCTCCGCTTGCAAGGATGCAGTTCTCAAAATCTGTCCTCAGCTTCTAGGACCTCTGGGGACTCCTCACAGCAGTGTTTGAAGCAAACCCCTCATGCATAAAGCAATCAGCTTTCCCACGCACCTCTTAGACAGCCGCTGGCTCCCTGCTGGGCAGCGATGCTGTGTGAGGGGCTGTGCCCCAGAAGCCAGCGTGAGCACCGCGCAGCACGGCTGGGCTCTGAGCACCCCCTCAGCCTTTGTGGGTGTTAGGAGGCACTTCATCACCGGGTGGAGAGGGGCTGCTGGGAAAGCAAAGAAAGAAAATGGAGTCTCACTGCTCTAGGGAGATCAGAGCAGAGATTTTCCTTCAAGGAATGAGAAAACCACCAACAGGAAAATGGTCCTCGGGATACGAGTTCACTGTGTCTGCCAAAGAGGGAAGGCATGGCATGCATATTTATTTTTAAGAAAGCAATAAAGTACCTTTGAAAGAAATGTTTTTAAATCTTCCAGCAATTCACCAGCTGTTTGCAATTTTGTTCAACTACTAGGAGGAAAATGAGGGCTGGTATCTTGGTGCTGGAAGGGATTAGCGCCTTCAGGTGTCCTTCTGAAGCCTGACACTGGTTTCTTCAACAGCCGTCCTCTGCTGAGAGATCTTTACCCAAGGAGCCACTGCCCCTCCTGGCCCCCTCCTACCCAGCACCACCCCACCTTTAGCAATGCCCGAGGTGCTGGCAGCGCGGGTGTTATTCCTGCACAGAAGTTCCTGCTCTTGGCTTTAATGTAAGTACCCAGGATGTCCCCCTTGGAAATGCTTTGGTGCCGTGATGTTGGATGGAACATTACCACTTGCGAAGAGTTAACATCAGACAACCCACCGAGCTCAGATTCCCAATGTTGTCAATTTACCGTGGCTCCACGCGGAGTGCTCCATTCAAACCCTTCTCCCTAGCAAATCCCCTGGCAGCAAACCTTGCCCAGCCGCATGCCCAGGGCTTTTGGCCAGGCCCTGGGACGCGGTGACCTCGCCCTGGGAGTTTTTCTGGTCGATGATGTAATGGTGCCCAGGTTGCATAAGAGGCATTATTGAGAAGAAATGGTCTCTGGCACTCTTGTGAAGCAAGAGCATAATGTTGGTGTTTTGTTACTGTTTTTGTTGTTGTTGTTGTTGTTTTCCAAAGGTGGCTGCGCTTGCCAAACCTCTCATGTTATAAACCAAAATCCACAGTCTGCTCCGTGACAGCACTTCTCCCACGTCAGAGGGCGTGATTTTTTCTTCGGAGTAATGCTTGTGTGCATCTGTTGGACACAGCAGGAGCAAAGAACAGGAGTCTGATCCCACACTGCTTTTTCTGCTGCTTTACCCCTGGAAAAGCCGGGTTACGGGTGGACCCAGGGAGGACTTTTCTCTGGAGTGATTCAGACTTGTGCTGGTGTGTGGCCCCTTTGGGGATCTGCCTTTGGTTCTGAGCACCGCTTCCTCCATGCAGTGCTGAGGTGCAGGCAGTAGTGCTAGCAGCAGGGTGAGCCCCGGGAAAGGAAGCACAGCAGCAACATCTGCACCTGGCACAGTCACCTGCAGGGCTCTGGGCAGCACCCTGCTCCCCTGGGGCTGGGCTGGCTCTGTCTGCGGTGTGTCAGGTCTCTGCTGCAGCACGCGCATAGGTTTCTATCCTAAATAGGGTTTCTATCCTAAATCTTTTCCATCCTTAGGTGAATAAGCAAGGTGAAAACATTTTAACAGGAGCATTTCTCAGTTCACCAAATGCATTTATTTTTCCCTGATCTGAATCATAGAGGAAAAAAATGGTCAGAGCGTCAGATAAGAAGGATGTAAAAGTGGTGTTATACCTCGTAAAGCACGTGGTGCAAAAGAGCTGTGTGTAATGCTGAGTGGGCAACTCTGCAGCTAAGTGCAATAGATTATCCGGAGCTCGAGTGTTGAGGACCATCAGTCATGTAGTTTCCAAGAAACTGAAGATTTACACCGAGAAATGATTTGCAGAGAAAAACTCCGTGACTACATCAGAAAAAAAGGTGCATTTGAACTGAGGTCTGTTAACAAGCACAGCCTGGGCAACGCACTTCTAAAACATGTTTTGTGTTTTTTTTTCCCCCTAGATAAACAAATCTGTGTGGTGTCCTGTCCTGACTCCAAAGTTAGTTTGTTTGAGAAAGACATTAAGAACCAGGTTGTAAGTGGCTGTCTCACAGGATTCCCAGGGGCCCAGGGCCGCTTAGCTAGCTACCCTCTCTGGTTTCTCTTGCAAAGACAGAATTTTCAGCACAACAGGAGCACAAGAGAGGCTTTTTTTTTTCCCTAACAATTGATTTGCACGACAAGATGTGGCACAAAGGAAAAATCAGCACAAGGATGGAGTTTCATTTGTTGCTTGTTTATTCTTGTGTATTCACCTGACACATTTACTGGCTCAGTCCTGTGTCTCCAGCAAGGAATTGGCTCAGTCTTGCTGCTGTGGTTAATTTTAAATGCAACAAGATCATGCTACGGTGCTTGACACATCTCTAAGAGCAGCATTGTGACGCCGCTGACGCTGAATGTTCACTAAAGGCATCTGCTGCCAAACTCACATGTAAAATGAGTGGGATAACAACAGCAGCATTTAAAAAACTTCATTCAAGGGAGCATTTAAAATTTTATCAGGTCTAACTGGCATGGTAGATCTGCGGATGTGGAGAATATCCAGTTTCCCCCGCTTACTCACAAGTTTCAATGTGCAAGCCAAGCACAGCTCCATTCCCTGAGGAAGCAAACCTCAGCGGTGCCGCATTCGAGCGTGAGGCAAACGTGGAACATCTGTCCCGGCGTGCTGTGCAGAGGAACCGCACTGACCTGATCCTAGAACCCAGCTCCCAGCTTTTTTTTCTGTGCTAGAACTTAGTTGTTGGGTTATACATGGTCTTAAAATGGTTGTTATTTATGAAGGTATAGCTCGAGCTATTCAGTCAAGAAAATAAAATATAATAGTATAAAATGAGAGTTAAGGTTCTATAAATAAATATAGTTGAGTTAATCAGTAGCTAATGAACTGTTTGTCAGGATGTAAGCAGAAAAGAATTACTCTTTTCTGAGCTATTTCTGTGAACGTTTCTAAGTGTGGGTGCAGTTATATTGGTTTAAATCTTCTCCGCAAATACAGCTATAGTGTAAACATTTTATACAAATATAACTTCATTCACACTTTTGCTAACACAAGCTACTTTGCTAAAAGGCACTCCTATTTAAATATTTATACAAAAAAAAAAATTGGTAGGTTTTAAAACACATACTTAGTTCTGACGCTGTAAGTCACTCATTTAAATCAGCAGGACTGGGTGTGAGCAGTCCCTGGAGTTGGTGGGAGAGGAATCGTAGAAAAGATTTGTTTGTACCAATGCTTCACATCCTGCTCCCTAGCAGTATTGAACTGTGGTAGAACTAGTCAAAATGTTTTGAATCCTGATAGGTTTCAAGTATCTGCATATCAATGGCTTTTGGAATTTAAACATTCTAACTGTTCAAATTTTTATTCAGGGAAGGTTGTTTATTGATTTCTTTTTTTAAGTTGTTCTACTTACAGAAATAGAGTTTGCAGGACTTCAAGTACTCATTTGTGTCTAGAGAATAACAAAGGAGAAAGAAAATCTGTTCCTTCTATAACCTGCAGTCCGAATCTTGAGCAGGGCTTTGCTACACAACCTCAGTTCAGTGATGATGATAACAAGTTCCTCCAGTTGTTAAGTATGGCTAATAAAGTTGAAAAACACCTTTTGAAAAATGATTAGGTAGATAATAAAGTATGTCAACTTGAAAATATGCATTCTTCATGTGATGACTGGAGATAGTTTATCACTGTATGAGTGACACATCCATTTATAAATATTTATTCTCTCCAGTGGTACTGATAAATCTTTTGAGCCCATAAGCCCATTGATACATACACAGTAATATCATTTGTCTTTCCAATGCATTTTATTTATTATTGACTAATTGCCTGCCAGATTGTAAATATGATAGGGGTGGCATTGTGCTTTGATTAACTGTATGTTAAAGTACCCAGAGGAATTCAGATCTAGCTCTGAGCAAAGACATCCAAGCCAATAAATTGTATATTTTGAAATCAGCTCTGCAGTATGGAGCTGCAGCGCTAGTTAAACAAGCTGAGCAGAGGCATTTTCCAGAGCAGTTTATTTTGATTAATGGGTTCCCAAAAGCCTCTTGCTGCTGTTTACAATGGATTTGCTGTAATATTTACAATAAACTGGGGTTAGTCAGGAGAGTTTTAATGTACTCCAGCAGGTTACTTACGCTTTGCCAACCAGGGGCAAGAAGTGCGGTGTGAAGTCGAGCTGGTCGATGCTCTGTCCTTTGCTGCCAGGTCTTTTGGCACAAGTGTTTCTTCTCCCACTTCCCCCTCTGTCTTCCCTCTCAGACATTTCTTAACCGAATGTTTAGGCCTGGCTCAACACATCTTGAGCCATCTCAGTGATGACTGGAGATCATTTATCACTTCAGAGCTGACAAACCATTTATAAATATTTACCCTCTGCTGCAGCGCTGATGAATGAGCTGAGCACAGGCAGCTCCCCAGTCCCATGCCCCCTGAGACGCCACTGGAAAGCCCACAGGTGGTTGTCCTGCCAAGATATAAACCTCTTGGTGGCAGTCTCTTGCCCAAAACAGCGCAGAAGATGGGAGAAGCATCAGCTGAGCGCCTCGTCGCTCCCTGCCCTGCCCATAGGATGCCTGCAGCAGCACATGCTCCCAGCCCTGCTGCTGATTCCCTCTCTTCTAAAAATTGAGCTACTTCGTCAGGCCATATTTATCCAACATGTAATTTGACAGAAATCCTATTGTAATTAGCACCTGCTAATTACTGTCAGTGGTGTTCTTTAGCTAATTGTACTTTGGGCAGTAAAAAACAAAGCAAAACCAAACCCGGTACATGATTTTGTCCAAACAGATGTAACAGCAAAATGTGCGTGCTCCCCGGAGGGTGTGGACATGTGCCGTTGTCCCCTTTCAAATCCTGCAGAGACATCCCTCTCGTGACCTGAACTTGTGGGGTGGTTCGGGGGTGATGCTGCGTGGTGCTTTCCAAGTGGGTAGGGGAAGGGAGAGCTCTGCAGGACTGGGGCAAGAAAATGCCAGGGTTAGAGAGCTCCAGAGGTGAACATGGAAGCAGAAGTCAGGGATGGATATTGTCCCAGAGGATGATCCAGGGCAAGGGAGAGTTCAACACTTCCAACTAGGAGAAACAATCACGAGACTTTTAAAAAAAATTTCTTTCTTTTTTTTTTTTTTTTTGGTCTAAACCCTGATATCTTTATGCTTAAAGAGAAAGGCAGTGCTGTTGTCCAGTTGTTTTGCAGCCTTTCCTCAGTGGGTGCAGGACAATCTATCTCCCTTTGATTTCCATTATGCTTTCCAGTGGATCTGAGATGTAATTAAGTAATTGATTTTTGCTGCCAGTCTCCTAATTAAGACTAAATAAAAATTCCTGCCAGGGTTAACAGCTTTAAAGGTTGGAGGCAGGAGCATGTGCTGTGCAGGTCCGTTGTCCATTCTATGGTGTGTTTGGGTTGTACTCCCTGTCATGCTTGTAATTCCTAGTCAATTGAAAGTTAATTTCATTCTTAACCAAAAGGAAGCAAGAATTTGGTTACTGTTACACCACCGTTCTTGTATTTTGGTCTTTCCGGGGCAGTGTTTATAGCCCAGTTACACCACTGGGCAAACTGGTGTAGTATGGCAGGGACACAATGCTGGTGAACACGACCTCCAAAACCAGTGAGATTTGTACTGTGCATAAACCCTGTCCTCCCGATGCTTGCTGTAAGTGCTGAGATCTTTGCTCTTTATTGTGCCGGACAATTACCATGTGGATCCATTACTTACCATTTGTGCAGTGCTTTGAGGATATGAAGTGCTAAGTAATATTATGTGTAGCCTGGTGGAAGTATACTAACAAAAGGTCAGGTCGTTTTTATCCATTATCTCTTACTAGACAATAAAATTGCGACAGACTAGACAGAATTATTGAAAATACTGCTTTATGTGTTGGCAAAATGAATTATCTAAACAACCTCACTCCTGCATGGGAGCAGAGAAACACTGAGATGCCTCCAAGACCTACTCTGAGGCTCGCTGATGATGCCAGGCTCTGTGATGCTAATCAGGGCTCCTGGCTTTTGATAAACCACTAAACCCTTGAAAATGTGCCTGTGAAATTGATTTGAAAAAACATTATCTAGATCCCTCAAAAAAAAAAAAAAAAAAGGAAAGAAGGACTCTTTGCTCCTCACTGACTGCTGCTTTTACTTCTACGTCCTCGAAACTTCTTGACTCAACATCTTCCTTTCCCAAGTCATGGTGGGAGAACCACTGAGGCTCTTCTAAGGCGTCTCAAGAAGTCATTCAGAACTAGCATCACAAACAGTGAAATATGGCCCTGTTTGGCCAAGACAAGATTTGATAAAGTCTTCTGCAGAGTGGCTATGTGACATTGTCTACACAATTTTTAGCCAGCAACGAGTTTATTTTATGAGGTGGAATGAATGCTGTTCAGGTATGAAAAAGTACATACAGCCCTGGGTTCAAATCAGTAACATGGAGCTGAGCAATGGGGAAATCCGGCTCAGACCCCTGATACTTGTTTTCTTGCATTTGCAGCACCTGAGCAGTCTGTGGAGAGAGCGGAGAAAAAAACCGATTTCAGATAAATTAATAAAAAATACTTTTTGTAGTCTATTCCCCCTAACCTTTAAGAAAAATGTCTTTTTTTTTTCAAACTGGAAGGTGTATTGCAAGAGTGTAGCATGCTCTATCTCAGTTGTGAATGCTATAGCTAGTCCCTAAATGTTCAGCTCCTCTTTTATCTTTTCGCGTTATCATCTTCATTCTTTGGTCCAATTGGAATATCCGTTCCATGCTCTTACTTTAATAATCTGCTGCTCATCTGCTTCCCTGGGCAAATATCGTGCTCGGGATCCTGCCAGCCTTTAGCCTTGACCATGCTAATACATAATGCAGATGATAAAAGCCAGTGTATCAGAAAAGAGGTCCCAGGGAGAATACAAACCATGACAAAATAAGAAGGAAGCAGATGGTTAGGTATTAAACTGCAGTAATAAAATAACATCTGGCAGAATATCACACACACGCACTGATGCCCATCTGAAGAGTGCACTGATTTAAGTAATATGCTTCTCATTTTGGTGCAATTAACATCAAAATTTGCATAGCAAACAGTGGCAGAGCACACAGAGGCTTCTGTTGAAAAATACAATCCAAATACGTCTTTTCTGCAAGGAGATTGGCCATAGTGGACACTGATGGTTTTCTATACTGTGGCGTAAAGCAATTAATGAGTCATACCTTCCTGCTGGCCAGAGAACCCATTATGCTGTTTACACACAGTCTGGCAGATGTACTTGTTTGCAGGGCTGGAAATTAAAAGATAAAAGGGGAATAGTATTTGACCAAGTGGAACTTCATGCCACCCTGTGCCATGGAGAGAAGGATGCTGTACAGATTAGGCAGACCTATAAAGCACCATGCAGGAAAATTTGTCCCCCTGAGATCCTCTCCCACACTTTCCCTTGGGTGAGTCTGGGAAGGAGAAACCTCGGGGCTGATTTTTTCAAAGGAAACTGGAGGGAGGATGCACTCCCTGCGTGCTTTAACAAGCCACAGGGTAACACCAAATCCCCTGCAGGCAGCTGGGTCATGTTTTTTGCCAGCCCTGACCTGCACATAAATCAAACCCTGGGCCAGATGAGGCTGAAGAAAGAACGTTGCATTTTGCCTTTCAGTGCAGAGCGACGTGGCGTGTTACCCTCCCAGAGCAGCTTCAGCAGAAGTGCACATTGCCGTCTTGTGGAAGCAAACACCTGATAAAGTGAGTCCAGTCATGAAAAGCCTGTAAAATTACTAGCCAGTGGCAGGTGTAAGATTATCAGCGTGATGTCCTGAGTGAAGCAACAGATGCCCTGGGCTCCGCCTGAGCAGAGACACTGCCAGATTCCTTGCCGCGGAGGACCTGTCTGCACCGGAGCCTGGCATTTGTTTCAGCAGAGATGTCATCTCCATTTGGAAACCTCCAATCCAACGTGGAGCAAAAGCAATTTTACTTTGAAGCTCCCTGGGAAATGGAGTTCTGACATGGAAAAGACGCACGAAAAGGGCTTTGCCTCCCTGTACCTGTTTGTCCACAGGTAGATGGTGACTGCTGAACTCCAGCATGGGGAGAAGCTCTGCCAAACATCCAGCGATGTGCCACACCCAGCAGGACACGGCTGCAGGAAAGCCAGGCACGCCAAATTTCCATGGTGTCATCGGCCTCTTTGAGGCAGTGCTGGTGTGCTGCGGCCAGCAGCGTTTCGTGGAAGGGCAGGTGCACGTCTGTTTTGCTATGTGCAGTGAAAGCCCTTCTCCTGCTGCTTTTGGAAAAGGTGACAATAGTCCCATAGATTTCCTTGGAAGAAAGGACAGGGAACGTGTCTAAAGATATTTTTTCTCCTTCAACACTCCTTTATTCCAATTTTCATGCTTTTTGTGCAGGCGATATCTGCTGGGAGTCTGCGTAGCCACGTGCACAGAGAGGTTCAGAGTCGGACACGTCACTGAATACCATCACGTTTTAAATGAGAACACAGTAACCTGCTTTCATCTAGTACAGTGTCATCTACTTTCCTATGACAATCTGTACACATAGGAATGATGAGGATGCTTTTCTGGCACATGTTTTTCTTAGCACAGCAGCAGGTGTAGGACACTAAGAGAAAGAGGTGAGGGGTGTCTGAAAGCTAGAGGGATATTTAGGGATGGAAAAGGCTATTTGTATTAACAGAAATGTGCACTACCACAGCATTCTGATGAATAATAACAAGCAGAATTTTGCAGTTTTAGGGACTGTGATGNTTTTTTTTTTTTTTTTTTTTTCAGTAGTTAATTTTCTTGAAATCTGATTTCCAGAGGCAGCAGGCTTAATTTGGTTTATTCTTTGCCAGGGATCCCATGGGAGGGCGAGCCTCAGCCTCCGATAAATCAGGAGAGCAGCAAGAACTGTGGGCCTCGTCGGGGGCACACTGGAGATCTGGCTGTCTGTAAGGGGGCTTTGGCTGGAGCCTTTGGCTGCAGAATGGAGAGCAACTGGTGTTCTCCCCTTAACAGCTCCATCTGAACCCATACGAGCTTCTCTCTGTCACGGGCGCCCTGGAGTCAATGATCTCTTTCAGCTGCAGAATTGCACGCTAAGCACATAACCTTTCATTTTTGCTGGATTTCTGCCAGGTTGAAATGCTTCATTCCAGTGTAAAATGGGGTTCTGAGTGTGGCTGAGGAGTGCGTGGTGGGGTGAATGTGGAAACATTTGCAGAAAAATTGCCTGTTTCTGCTACTTTTACCTTGGTTTTGCATTTCCCTGGGTTGGTTTCTGAGGATGGTTTAATTTCCTATGTGCTGCCTGTGTTTTGCTTATATTTCTTCTCCTCGGCCTCCCTCAATGATATCCTAGTGCCTGCCTTCTCAACAGTAATAATAATAATAGCTGCAATATATTTAATAGCTACCCACTGCCAGCCTCACTCAGTCTTCTCAACAGATTCCCTAAGGTGCTGGATGCATAATGCATTTCCCAGCTGGAAATCAGACCCTGCTAGCATCCTCTCTCTTGCAAAACCTCCTTGCTGGCAGCCTCCCCGCTCTGTGTGGATGAACAGAGGCACCGAAGAGGTACTTTCCTCCTCCTTGTGTGTGTGAAACTGAAGGACTGGAGTGTGAGCAGCTACTCCAGGCAGCACCAAAGTGATCCATGTCCCCAGCCATGCAATCTGGCGAGGAGCAGAGGTGCAGAGATGGAGGTGGGGACAAAGGAGAGATTTTGGTGGAAGAAACAGGAAAATGCAGAAAATGTCATAGCAAGTGCTGAATGAGGGAAATCTGCTCACTTTTCCTGTGGTGAATTCAACCTGTCTAAGCCATGCTGGCTGGAAGCACCTCTGCATTTCATTTTGCCAACTTGACCTTTGAGAGGCCCCAATCTGACCAGCTTCCCACGCCATCCTTAAAAAATCGCTGTGGAGCCGCAAGCAGCACAGCGCTGCGTGGGAGGAGGCAGCGGGCAACGTGGGGGATAAATGTGTGCTCCCTGAGTGATGGAGCGGACAGGTTGCCCTGACCTGGGGCCAGCAATAAGGGAGAAGCAACCTACAGCACTTGCTGCAGCACTGAGCTGCTCTCCTGCAGGAGCCCGGGCTCGGCTGTGGTTTGGGATGTTGTTCCACGGCAATTTGATTGTAGATGACCCAAGTTAGCTTTTGTGAGAACATTTCCCAAATGGCACTGTTTAACCTTAAAAGTTGTGATCTCTTCAGGAAGAAGTAACTAATTCCATTGTTCATTTATGTGGCTTTATATGCAAGCAAAGAAAGATTCGAAGCAATTTGCTCATCTGAATTTCTGCACCTTCTGGCATCCTTCAGGACATGAATGCTTTGTAGAGGAGAGACTCATCAGATGACTCGCTGAAGGCTTAATGAAAAAAATAAAAGGAAAATGCCATGGTAGATCTGGGAAAGGAACCCAGGAATACTGACTTTGAACTACCCGAAACCCTTTGCAGTGCAGTAGCATGCTCAGTACTTTTCCTTGGTGTTTAGCCACAGCTTTAAAGTTAGGCCAACAAAGTTAAGAAGTCAGCAGGGGGGTAATTTTTGTTCTTCAGATGAGGAGACTGAGAAATCTAAAAGCCTGGTGCTCACAATAACTTATTATTGCTCTTTATTTGATGGAGTGACTCATATTGCACATAGCTTCAGGAGCAGGATTGGGGGAAACTATAGCTGAAAACACAGCAAGCTGTAAAAAGCTAGCCATTTCCTACACAGTGTCTACTTCAAAAGGATAAAATAGATGTCTTCTTTTTTCTACCCAAAAAGTCACTGCAGAAGCAGCTTTCTTTTGTTATCTCCCAATAAATGTGTCTCGGTAATAGTGGAATTTACTGCTGGGGGTGTGCGTTTCTCACCACTGCTTTCCCTTACAAAGAAGCTAATCTATCTTTTGCTGGAGAAGGCAAATGATGTCATGTTTCCTGTATTTCAGCCTACTTTCCAGCTGCTGCAGAAAAGCAGGGCTGGAGGTAAACTCCTGGCTCTGCAGGAGCAGAGCAGGAGCTGCTGGGAGGGGGCCAAGCAGTGTTAGTGCCCCTGAGCAGACTGGGGCACAGCATTCCAGCACCCTGGGTGACGTCTTGTCCCCTGCATGGTGACCTGCCCACAGGGACAAATCGTCACAGGGTGCCCGGCCCTGCAGGCAGCACTGCCAAAGGCAGGTTGGCAAGTCGGGGCGGTCTGCGTGGCACCACCAGGTGTGGAAAGTTTCTAGAGCACTGCCCAGGCTAGTCCTACCTCCAGCAAGAGTCCTTGCTGTTCGTTAAGGCTAAATTCGCTCTCACATTTTAATCAATGAAATGGAAAACCAAGCAAGTAGGTATGCACAAGCAGGTCTGGGTCTGACTACTGTTGTGGTGGTTTTTTTTTTTTTATCAGCAGTCTAACAAGCCCGGGATAACACGCACCTGTGTGCCTGATTCACCCAGGCAGCTATCACAGACGTAGGCTGAATCGCCCTGCGTGCAGAGGCCCGTGCGGTACCTGCCACGTGCGGTGACTCAGTCCCCGGGCAGGTGCAGGGCTCTGTGCACACTGGGTGCCTTTGGCTCCCTGGTGGAAAACTGAGCTCTCTGTGTGGCATCAGCCCTCCGTGCTGCTGCAGGATGCTGGGGCAATGTCTGGGGACCACTTCCACGGACCAAACATCAGCAGATGCAGCGCTTGAACAAGGGGTGAAACCCAATGCCTTGCTTTTCCCCATTGCTGGCTGAATTTACCGCCTGCCCGCGCTGTCCCCTTCCCCAGGAGAGCTGTGCGCAGCCCCACAGCTCTGCTGGCTGCGGCTTTGTTTCGCCATAATTCTGTCCTCTGCCTGCGCACCAGCAGAGCATGACTTTCCCTATATATTATACTTTCAGAGCAATACCAGGAAAATAAAAATGAGTAACAGCTTGTTTCCCAGCTCTGGATGGAGCAAAAATTTTGATGAATGGACAAACTAGTTGCCTGGAAAAGAGCACGAATAATTTGCAATGAATAATATTCAAGTGTTACCTTTTTTTCCACTCATAAATTGCTTGCAAACTTTTTTTTTCCCCTGAGCTGTTAGTCACCAGAGCAAACAGCGAGCAGTGTGCTGGAAGCATTTGTTTTCTGCCGCTCGGAGCTGCGGTTAGACGTGCTGGTCACTCTGATTGATGGGGAAGCTCGTACCAGCAAGTTCCTCTGGTTGACATCTTGAGGTTCCTGGGGCTTTGCATATATTTCTTTCACAGGCAATGGCAGATGCTGAAACAGCTGCTAGTTTGCTACTGTTTGTAATTTATAAATTATTGCTTCTACAAGTCTCAACCAACACTGGAGCTTGACAGAGACCCAGGTGAAGAATGAAGTGTTTTATGAAAAATACCTGTAGATCTTTATGCTGCTAGGGACCCACAGTTCACCATTTCTCCCCCATTTCTCTAGAATTTTGTTGTTAAATGATAGCATGTCCATCTCCACGCAGAAGCTGGGCCCTCCAGTTTTGCTGCAGGCAGGATGATATCAGTTGGACTGTTGGTGCGACTGTGTGGTGCTCACAGGTGCATGCCATGAGCTGGGGGTGCAGGGCGCGGTGAGGTGCAGGGCACTGTCCCTTACCTGCGTCACTGCCTGCCTTGCTTGTGTCAGCGCTGCACACTGCTCCTGCTTGCCTGCTCCGTCCGAGCTGGAGTCACTCCCCTACCTCTCTGCTTTTCTATTTCTCTTCCATTGACCTATTCTAATCAGCTGAGATTCTTCCCCTTTTTCTTCTTTTGCTTGGACTCAAAGCAATGTGAAGGAATGACCTTATGACCTCTCTTTCATGCACATGATTGCATTTTAAACTTTAATAGCCTCCATACCATTTCCTAAGAGGTGCTCTGCTCAGCTGAAGGTCTGTGCGTTGCACTCAGGTTTAGGGAGCTGTCAGAACATTATGGGAAAGTACAGTCTCTATGTCAGGTCTCCATCTGCGTGATGGACACTTCACACTTAAGCTACACTTCCTTCTGAGCCGAACGTATGTGAGGCAGAGGTTCATCTTGCAGAGCACTTATTGGCATTGTGCAGCTGCAAAGGACTCTGTTTTGCCTATGAAAAGATTGGAGCATAATGTAGCTAATGCTAATCAAGAGATATCTGAATAATGTGCAATGATTTCCTAATAGATGCCAGCAGAGGAGGATTCAGGGAGCAAGCATGACAGTCACAAAGCCAGTCCCTGTGAAGGGCTGGGGATGTTTGATTTCAGTGTGCGTGTGTCTTCAGGGCTGGCAAAGGCAACCAACACAATCAGGATTAGAACAGCCTAGCTTATCCTAAATGGAACGTGTTTTTTTGGGATGCTATTGTTTTAATGACTGATTTCCTCTTGTTGCATCTTTGACTAGCTAGAGCCTTTTCTACAGCAAAGGGAGACAGCTTTGATACACAAGGAATGATGTGGGAAAAGTGACTTGTTAACATGAATCCCAGAACTGTGAGGTTACAGCCCAAATTACTTCCCGGTTGTGAGATATGTGAATTATTAGCTCCTGGGTGGATAGCTCTGTTACGAACTTTGATGTTATGTACTTTGATGTGACAGTAGCTGCTCAAAGCAGTGGGAAAAGTATGTGTAAAGACCTGAAAGGTCTGCAAAAATCAGAATAAGAGCTTTTAACTTATGGAGTCTGTCTTTTTCTCTCTTGGTGGAGTTGTCTCAGAGGCAATTAGCTACATCTAGGACAGGGATGAGTAGAGGTTTCTTCTTTGCAACTTTTGCTGGAATAGCCTAAATTGCAAGGCTTAGAAAGAGATTTGAAGTGCAAGGGGTGAGGGAGAGGTTAGGCCTTGAATAATTTTAAACCATTCCTGGCATCAAGGGGAAAGCAGTTGAACACCACACTGAAAATTAACTGCTTACTGCCTAAAGCAATTGCCATGTTCCCAAGCTGTCTTTATTTGACAAAAAACACTTGATGAGAACTCACTCATCATTGAACCCCCACTTCAGACAATCCTGCCTGTACTGAGCCTGTTTTCTCCAGCCCTTGGCATTCCCCAGTGCCCGGGGCATGAGCTTGCCCTGGTGGAGCAGGGAGATGCCCTGCAGCGAGCAGGTAGCTGTGCTCTGTGAGGGAAGGCAAGGGAAAAGCTGCTCCCCTGGTTCTCTGGCCATCCTAGGAGTGGTCTAAAGGGCTTTAGGCTTGGCTGTGGAGCAGAAGACAAGAGCTGAGGCTAGAACCCAACTCGCAGTGGGCAACGTGCTGGAGAGGTGGGCTGGTCCCCCAAAATCCCCTGGGTCACCTCTAAACACGGCTGGCCCCGCTCACAGCCCCAGTTGGGATGAATGGCATTCCAGGGTCACTGCAGCCCACCGCTGCTTCTCCCTTTCCAGCTGCTGTCATGTTGCACCAAGCAGTTTAGCCTCCCACGTTCGCTCTTTGGTGCAGATCCAGCAGGGCGTTTGCAGTGTAGAGCAGTGAACACACATCTCTTTACATCTGGCGGGGAAAGTGCACTATGCTCACATCCACAGCACAGTGCTGTAGGAGGAAAGGAGGTGGCTGTACAAGATGTAAAGATAGGATGCACAGTCCTGGAGGAGGGATGTGTGAGGTGGACTTCAACAGGAAAATGAGAAATATGCCTGTTTGTCTGGATTCTTTGCAACTTCTTTCTGCCACAAGCATTTAACACTACTGATTTTTCCACAGTTTCAAGACACCTTTCCTCTAGCTGCCAAAAATACAGCTGGGCTGTGGAGAGCAGCAGCTCCTTCTCATTGGGTTTTGCTCAAGGGGCAATCCCTCTGGTGCTGCAGCAGCTGCTCTCAGTCGTGTGGCTGGGCAGAGGCTGGAGAAGCACTTTGAATGTCTGCACCTTTTGGATGCTCATGTTTAGCCCAGCTCTGATTTTTTTTCTTCTGTTTATAAATAAGCATGAACATAGAGAAGAAAGCATCTACCCACAGTGAACTACCGTCAGAGCTTGTAACCAGTCCCTCAGGGCAGTCTCTTCCTGTCAGCCAATCGCCAGCTTGTAATGGATGTGATGGATTTGTTCTGCCTCTATTTAGGTCCCCGCATAGGACGGGGAGGTTGGAAAAGCCTTTAGCCTGTCCTGCTCCTCTGAGACAGGAGGAATTTTATCCCCAGCCCTTTCCTGATGGCATCTGCCCACCTGCACTAAAGGGCACCCAGTAGGGAGCATTCCTCAACCTGCCCAGGACAAGCATGTGGCAGGAAGTACTCCACGGTGTGTCTGCGGTTTCCACAAATACGAAGCTTTCAATATGAAATTTCTTCTCTTTTCCTCTGCAGACTGGAAAGCGGAAGAGCCGAGTCATCCCCTGAGAAGAAATTTCCCGCAGCAGATGTTACAGCATGCGGTGCTGCTATCTCTTGCAGCCGTTGCTGGAGGAACTCCGGTGCCACTTGAAGGCCTGCGTGAAGATAACGCAGCCCCGTCCCTCCCGGCACGTCGCTGAGGCAGAGATAAACGCCTTGCTCAGCGCCTGGTGCAAAGTGCCAGTAAATCCTTTCTGTTTGGAAGCATCCCTGCCTGTGTTGAGACCTTACCTTTGAAAGGTGATAATGTGAAAAACATCCTGCTACATTTTGTAATGAGGATCTATTTATGTATGCTATGTGGGAGACATCCTGTCATTTTTAATGCTGTGACCTCTGGGTGACTTTTCTCTGCTTTCCTCTGGCACTGAGCAGAGAGAAGGCAGCTTTATGCCAATAATCTTGAATGAAAGTTTACAAGGTCTAAATCCAGCCTCGGTTTCTGTTTGTGTTTTGCCTGTGGTCTAAAGCAAGTCACTTAATTGTCTTGTTCCTCATCTGTAAAATAATACGGCGTTTTCCCTCCCTTTGCCTGCCTGCTTTCTGTAGATCAGATGTTGGTCTTGGATGCAGGTGTCTCAGCAGACCGCTTCAGATCAGTGAGTTACCCTGGGTGGTTACTGGTACTACTGATACTTCAGTTTCGTCCTGTTCTCTGCTAACCAGACTGAGTTTCATGAGATTTTCTGCAATATTTAAATTCCAACTTCTTGACTTAGCTGATTATGTGAGAATCTTGGCTCTCGGGTTTTGTTTGGGTTTTTGTCTTATCTTTTAAAGGATCATTGCTAGCACCAGTGCAAAAATGATCCTGAAAGCATGAAAAGCCAGAGGCTGATATCTTCAGATGGCTGGAATTTACTGCTGCTTCAAATACGAAGTTTGGGCCTTTCCCCAGGTTTAGCTCACCCGTCCTGAGGATGGACCTGTACAGAACCAGTGCTGGAGGGAAGCTACTTTTCCTTTCTGCAGTCCAGCAGAAATGCGTACACATCCACTCAACACTGAGCAAAAAAGAAATCAATGAACCGATCAAGGAAAACAAAGTCCTTCCAAAAGCACCGCATAACACAAGGCTGGGAGGAAGCACGGGGGATGAGCTCAGGGCAGGCGGGCAGCACTCAGCACTGAGCTGCTCACAGCTCAGCTTCTTGTGGCTAACACCATCGCTATAAAAGAGAGCCCAGCAGTTTCTTTTGGACAGCTTGCTGCTATAGACCACATATCTTACTAAATATTTCTCTTCTGGTCCCGAGTTTGTTTACCTGCTGGCAGAAATCACATACTGGGCATGAACTGGCGCCTCAGAAAAGTAATACACATATTTGAGCATTTTAGAGCCCAGAAGAGTTAAACTCTGCTTTCAAGTTTCCTTCTGGTGCTCCAAAAAAGCTGCAAGAGTTAAAGCTATGTGTATGTGCTGTCCTATATTACAGCAGCTACATTCATGTCTTTCCTTCTCAGCCTCCACCTCCTCCTATTCAATTTACAGTCTAGACTGTTTAAAAATATCTTCTTTCTGCTTTTTTTTTTTTTTTTTTTTTTTTTTTTTTTCCCCTATGAGGAAAGGGCACTTGTGAGACAATGCTCTCAACTGGAGATTACACAGATTTGTTGCATGTTGGTGCATGATAACAGGAGAGGTTCCAACAAGCTCCAATATATAATAAACTGTGAAGGCATAAATTGCATATGATTAAACCTTTGATGGTGGGCTGTTAGGAATTCCCAGTGCAACATGCCACACTACCTTTTACATCAGCCCTAACAATGACAGTGCCAGACTCGTTGGCTCCAAGGGGTTAATTATACATTATGGATGAAAACAATGCAAGGATGCTTGTTAATAATTATTTGCATGGTAACCCTGGGTGACTCCCTTACTGCTGCTGCCAATTTGTGATGCTCACCTGGGGCAAGAGAGGAAAAGGCTTGTCATTCCTCACCCCTCTTCTTTCTTTCCGCCCCTCCTTGCTGTTTTTTTTCCTATTTGCAGCACCAATTTGCTTGTCAAGGTGTCTGACAGGTGAAAAGCCTACGTGATTACCGAAATTGTAAGGTCAAAAGAAATTTACTCCACCTGCCATGGATGGCAATGTGCAGCTGATGCTAATCAGGGCAAATATAGAGGAGGGGCAGGTGGGGTATGCATATGACTACTTATGGGCAGCTCTTTCATGGCAATGATAATGCAGGGGGTAATAAAAAGGGTCAGGGAGGACAAGTAGGATGTAGGGTTGAGTGTGGTATGAGCTCTTGTATTCTTCTACATGGGTCTTGTATCAGGTGAGTCTGTAACCCCTACAGCTTGTGCTTCAGCTGCTGGGTCAGCCCCTCTGTGGTCCATGCCCACGTGAGGAGGCTGCTGTGTGGGCCATCCCAGACTGCATGGAATCTGGCTCACATAATTCATGAAGTTTGGCTGCAGTGGTGTCACCAGTGACAGTGGCTCAGGCAATGGGGTGTGTAGTGGAGAACAGCTGTTGATCTTCTGGAAGTGGTGCTCTTATGTCTGACTGAGCTTAAATGTTGCTGGTATGCCTGTGTCTGTGCCCTTGCACTAACTAATCCCTGCCAAAATCCCAGTGAGGTCTGCCTTATGGTATTTCCAGGCTGAAGGGATGTTTAATGGTTTTAATTTTTTCATTAGGGTTGGGGGGAACCCTGTGGTAAATAAGGCTTTGACCTGATCTGAATTGTTCCTAGCCAAGGACTCTTGAATAAAACAAACTTGAAGTTTCTAGGCCAAGTAGGTTTTGAGATATGGCTCTACAATAAATTGTTAGAGGAATATTTCAAAGACTGAATTGCACCTCATTTTTCAAAGTCCCATATCTCACAAACACCTTGTCTGATCTGCCACAAATTTTGTCAATAAATTATTCTCTTGCTACTGATTGCATATGCAAAGTCTTGAGCTAAAAGAGCTGCCCAGATCTTTGCTCCCATCTTAAACATCTCCCTCCTGGAGATACTTCCCATCCTCCCCTTGATACTGGTAGAGCTTTTTGCAGGGCATAAAAATAATCTGTATAACCCAGGCTGACTGGTGCTGAGTGGAAAATCATGGAGCTTCTGGTCACAGCTGTCTTCCTAAGACTGTTCATAAGACCTGTGGTTTGCACAAACCTAATTGTGAAAGTTACTCCTGGTGCTGAATGGGGCTGTGTGGTAGCTCTAAATTGCCCTGTGTAGCAGATGAGCAGCTGCTGGAGCACAGCCTTTAGGGCTGCAACACCTTCTGGCTGTTCCTCCTCCATCCTAGGCCTTCTGGCCTCAGGCAGGGGAGCTGAAGCAGGACCACAAACAAGGTGAGGGTGGCAAATGCAAGCATGGAATCAGTATTGCTTACTGCTGTCCTCCATACATTTTATTTGCGGTAGTTAATCTCAGGGCTCTATGGCAAACGCATTCTTAGCAGAAGGGCCTGATAAATCTGTGCTTCTATTTCAAAACCATGGATGAGCACCACTTCTTTCCCCCCGTTTGTACACTTACAAAGATAAGTCCCTTCTCCAGTGGTATCTGCATTCAGATCCACAAGGGAGTTATTAGCAGAACTGGCAAGCTATCCGGCAACAATGGGACAATGACCCTGTCCTCATCAGTAATTTGTTCTGTGACATAAGGATTCAAATGAAACAATCATTTAATAACAGACTAAAGAAATTTTGCATGCCTGTACTTATTATTTCTTTTCAAACTGGTCTCTTCAAGTCTTCCTTTGGTTCCAAAGGAAATAAAATCTACTTTTTTTTTTTTTTTTTTTTTCCGTAGTTAGATCCTGTCTGAAGCCCCTCAGATTTCTGGTGATAGAAATTCCAATTAGTAGAATTAACCACTTATCAAGCTTGGATAACCCATAGTGAGATGATCCATACTCCTGTGTGAGAGATTTGGAATAAATTTACAAATAAATCTTTAAGGAAATATCTGCTGCTACACTAAAACATGAAGGAGAAATTTGGGACATTCTTATTTAAGATCTTCAAAGTTAACATTTCTGAAGAACCAAAAGGCAACTGCCTTGGTGAAGTGTTTTGCATCTCCAGTCAATTGTCTCAGCAATCAGGTTAATGCTGAAATTGAAATTCCATCCTCATTACAGAGTTATAACGAATAATGGTAACTTAGAAGTTGGGGAATATCTTCATTAATATTCTCTCTTAAGTGGGGTTTAAATGTCATTGTATTATTAGCCAGGCTTTACTTTGTCATAATAAGGGACTTAGGAGACGTTTTTCAGAACTCATATATGCCTTGCTAAACCATGCCAGCTGATAATCAGCGGAGAAATCAGTGAAAAAACAAGCAGTTGAAATCCTTTCTTCACCAGATCTTTTTTTCTACAAGCTGATGCCTAATAGCAGCACTTCTTAGCAGAGCCTTCACTGTACATTTAAAATACTGCTTGTTTTAAGTGCATTTTCTCCACTGCCAGTTCCAGCTGTTGGGCTGGCCCTGTGGCTGTTGACCCGCACAGTGCTGGTGTGGCACAGAGCAGTGGTGCTCCTCTGTGGGGCTGGGACACCATTGCCAGGTGCTGCAGGTGGGCACCTGGGCTCAGATCCAGGGTGTGACACCACATTGGTGAGCAAAGTGGATGCAGGTGGGTTGGGCTGAAACAAACGTGGGACCAGAGGCTGCTCTGGGGAGCGAGGGCTCTCTTCTGTGCCCCTGATGTGCAGCTGCTGCAGGGCTGCAAATGAAGGCTGCAGGGTAAAGAGCAGCGTGAGTAGGATTTGATTACCCATGAGGAATCTGACCAGCATGCTGAGGGGCGTCTTCTGCCTTGGACAGTCCCTTCTGGTTCCAGATTGGTGACAAACTGTTAGCAGATGGGTCAGCTTTGGCTTGAAAACAGCTAAGGGTGTTGTACCGTCAGATCAGCCGCTGTGCCAGGAGTGTGGTTTGGCTTCATGGGAAGGCTGGGGCTGTCTCAGGGCTGTTCTCTCCCACCATTGAGAGCGCTGTGGGGGGTCAGCACAGGAGCACTTAGTTTGCATTGCGTGTGCCAACCAGGCAGAACAAGCAGTGGAAGCAGAGAAACTGGTTTCCAGTTTAGGAGGAGGTCTGTTGGGCACAGAACAAAGGAGTCAGAGCTGGTGCGGAGGTGTTGAGGTGTCTACAAAGGGCACAGAATGACTGTAGGTCATCGCATAGCAGGAGGGACTGTGTTTGTTGGCAGGGTGAATCTGGAAGCTTTTGTGGGAAACTGTCCTCCAGGGGGTGTGAGATCCAAGAAACCCCCTGATGGAGTGGGTGCGCGGTCGGATGGGAAAGCTTTGCCTGAGTGGGAGTGTCGATGGCCCCATCCGTGGCTAGTGGTGGCTCTTATCTCTGTAATGCATGGAAGGATTGGCTTTTGAAAAGGCCCTAGGTGATATATTTCCTCCCCTCCTCTGCATATGTAATGGGAGTTGCTTGGAGCAGGCTTTGTGTTTGTTGGTGGCATGTGAAACAGTATCTTCCAGGAAACTTCAGAAATATTTTATGAAGTGTAGTAATAAAAATATCCATGTGGTGCAGCCCATGCAAAATAACATATTTAGCTGGAAGCAGTATGTACAGTTTCTCTATAGTGCAGTTCTTTCACGAAAAAAATCTTGCAGATGGATTTCATCTCCCTGGTGTTTGAATATCCATTACACAACCCCAAATAGCTTTCCTAGGGCAGTTGTAGGAGTAGTTATCTGTGACAGAACTTTCCAGCTCAGATCATGGGCTGCTCTGTGTTCAGGCTGGTCCTGCCAGCTTGGATCAGCTCCTTGCTTCTGGCTCTGCTCCCAGAGGGCCCCTGGCAGCCGTGCTGCACCAGTTAGTGCAGGGCCATGGGCCTCATCTGGAGGGCTGGAACTCAGCGATGCTGACGGGATGCGTGGGGCTGGGGGCCATGGGAAAAACCTGCTGGGGAGGCTTCACTTTGCTTCCTGGGCGGACTCTACCAGAGGGATGACCTGGGCCAACTCAGGAGAGGAAAAAAAAAAGATTAGAATGCACTCTTGATACAGCTGAGCTCTATTAATTAGCTAATAGGGGTTCTGCTTTGTAGCTCCTGCAGCTGTGATCTGTAAGGAGCTCACTTTGTACTTGATAAGGATTCTCCTGTGGTAGCAAGTACCTTGTTGCTCTGCTGGTGTTTTGAGTCTTTGGGTATAAGGTTTGACAGGATGTGAGCACAGCCAGAATGCCCAAATGGGTAGCCAAAAAGACTGGGCAGTTCTTTAGGGCAGGCAATTCTAGATCTGATGTGGGATCATAGGCAAATAAGCCCTAACGAGTGTTAATCACTGGGAGAGTTACATACTTTGATTTCTTTTGGCAGCTTGTGCAGCTGTTTTTGTATACCTGGCACTTGAAACGTTTGATTTAAAAATAAATAAAAAAAAATCCTCTGTAATTACAATTGCTTTATTAAAGGTTGCAGGGCTTATATGATCTCTGTAGTAATACTTTATGAATTCTTCTATCTAGACAGGCATCTCCTGGCTCTTTCTCCAGAAGAGTAGTGCATGGTTTGCTCACCACTCATGTGAGCTTATTTGCCAGCTGTTCTCAGGCTGGATCCCATGATTTCTAGTAAGATGATGAGGACTGTGTATTTCGTCCAGGATGTCTGTGGGTGGAAGCCCAGCTGTCAGTTTGACTTAGTCCTGATGATGGACTTTGGAGGTAGCTTCCCACAACTTGGCTAGTGAGCAGCTTGGACACCAGCTGAGGACTGCAGAGCAAAGCTTCAGCAGAGGTTTGCTCTGGTGCTGGCTGCAGAGTGCGCCTGAGAAGTCTGGCAGACAGAAAGTGTGTTTGCACCCCACCTGAACAGGACTGGAAGGCTCAAGGTGCCCTTTCCCTCCCACATGGAGACAATTGCTTTGTATCCTATGGGTGGGCAAGAGGAGAGCTCTGAGCCACGAGCCAGCTTGTGTCCAGCTCTGCAGTGCAACCCCTTCTAAAAGCCTCTGTCTGCAAACTCTCCTCTGTGTCATGCTCACCTCCTTTTTTTTTTTTTTTTTTCTGTATAACTGTATGACCTGCAAGAGCCCCAGCTGAGCTTGCTTAGCGTAGCTCTTTTCTGTGGTCTGGCTGAGCAGTTATTTCTTTTTTGTAACTCAGCTGGAGGAACATCTGACTTTCCCAAGCCCTGTGTGGTGAGCATGTCCCATGCAGCTCTGCAGGCGGGTCACGTGTGGGGTTTGGCAGCACTGATGGTGATGAATGCACCAGTGACAGCAATTCAGAGCCCTCGTGCCCATTTCACTGAAGCTACAATTGCTGGCTCTGTGACAGGTTTCCTGTCCTGACTCACAGTTGCTGAGTCACATTTAATTTTATCTCCCTTTGAAGGGAAATGGCACTTGGTCTCGGTTTTCTTTTGCTATTATTTTAACGTATTGCAACGTCTCATAAGTTTTGGTTCACAGTTTTTATTTTTGCTATTAACACTCTTCCAGTTTCAGACTGGCTGCTGCAACAGCATAATTGTGTGTTAGGCTGTGAGTTGGAGTAATGATTGTTGAAGTCGTTGGAATAACTATTGGAGTGATTTGATGTAGCAGTTCCTGTCTGCCTTTTCTCACCTCTGACCGATGATTGAGGGGAAAGCGTAAAGCTTGCACAATGGCTCTATCCAACATATGCACTCAGATTTTTTTTTTTCCCTTATACGCTTTTGTACTTGTTGCTAACTGCTGGTTTTTGTGTTTTAGCAGCATTCAAAGTCTGGTCTTAATGAATTACTCAGCTCAGAGACAGCATCTTCTATGTGCTTTGATTATACAACAGTTCTGATGGTGAATGGACTTCTCTGTCAGCTAAGTGGGAGAAGACAGTAAAAGCCTGTTGAGAAGAATCTCACCTGGTGATTCGGGTGCTGAATTACTGTGATGCTGTTACTGCCAAAGGATAAGGTGCCGGAGCTCAGTGAGCAAGTGGAAGGAATTTCTTGGTTCATCAGGCATGTAAGCTAAGGGACTTCTGGTAGACACTGTGGAATGTACCTTTGTAGTTCAACATGGTATGTATTTCGAGTTGCAGCTTTTTTTTTTTTTTTTTTTTTTTTTTTTTTTTTTTTTTTTAGCCTTTGAGGCATAAGGCGCTCCGTTCTAACTCCCATTGGGCTTGTAGCTGAGATAAGGTGGGTAGGTTTTACTGTCTCTTTCAGACAGTAGGTAAACTGCTCGGGGAGTTCACATTGGGAATATGCTAAGCGTTCAGGAGCGAAGAGCTCTGAGCTCAAGGGAGGGCCCTTGGAAGCGCAGTAAATCAGTGCACGGCAAACCCAGAGGCTGAGCTCTGCCCCAGCTTCAGCAGCTAGGCGGCGAGGGGCTCGGGTGCGGGAGGGAGCCGCCTGCCTTCAGCCCGAGGGTGCGTCCCAGCGCTGCCAAAATCCTGAGCTCGCTGCCAGCAGCAGCGGCGGCTTTTCTTTCCCGGCTAATCGCTGATAAAACAGGAAGACCTTGATCATCCCTTTTGACATGAATAACGATGTTATCTCCTGTGATGTATGACCCAGAGCCAGATAATGTCCTCTGGCAGGCCTTTTTTCTCATGAGATGTAAAATACAATGATTATGTTACAAGGGGGAGATAAAGTGGCACAATCTTCACTAGTTCAAATAACTAATTGAAGCAGGAACTAGTGGAAATGGCTTCCTTTGTTCCCCAGCCATTGTTGATATAACAGTGCTTATAATGAAAGCCGAAGCTGTTGCCCTCTTTTTCTTTTTTTTTCTTTCCCTTCTCTATTTTTTTCTCCTTTTTAAACTCAAGTGCCTTCTCTTCTGTTTGCTCCTCCCTGTTTCCCTGGGGGAGCTGAGGACAGCGGTGATTTCTAGCACGGGGTCCTGTTTTGCAGCAAGTCGTCTGTGTGAGCACAGGGTGGATGAAATCAATAAGGAGCTCTCATTCTTTGTTTCCCCAGAGGACTTTTGAGAATGGAAAAATTGAGACCACTGTGCTCCAAACCATAATTACACTTTTTTTTATTGTTTTACTTGCTTTCAATTTTTATGAAAGCAACAAACCTAATTACCTGGCAGGGATGGTCACTGGGGGTATATTGATATTTCAGAGAGCATACAGTACTTAGTACAGTTGAGTTCAAACATTAAGAAAGCAAAAGGCAAAAAGAGAGCCCCATCTTCCAGCCCTGAAATAGCTTGGTGTAAAAGTAGGAGGGGTAACAGCAGGCTTTACACTGGGGGTGATGCTGCACAGTTGTAAATTATGAAAGGTGTTGGGAGGATTGATTCTTCACAGCCTGCTCTATTAGGAAAGGTGCTATGGCACAGAGTCTTTCCTTGCAGGTGGGACAAATGAGATTCTTTGGGCCAAAATTGGCCTTAAATATGAAACAAGGATTCTTTGGCCTAATACATGTTTAGTAATGTCTACGCTGTGTAAAGAACAACATTAAATATGAGATTCTTGTCAGAAGTTATCTACTACAGGCTTCACAGTTGTGGCAGGTGAGGGACAGGCTGTGCTCTGATGGCTTGATAACCTGGACAGATGAGGCTGACAGAGACATATCCTACTGGGTGTCAGGCGCACAGAGTTTAACAGACTTGCTCCAAGCCACTGAGGAATATAGAGCCACATCATAATGAGGTTAGACACCAGCTCGCATGATCCCAGACCATTTGGTGCTGTACTATCTGATGTCTGACTCACTAAACTTTAATCTTATTGGGATTCATTTTGTGGCACTTCTAGAAAAAGCCCTGGCTTGAGTGGTGCAGGCTTGTTCTAGTTCTGCTTTGTTCTGGCCTTGCAGCCTCTGTGAAGCCGGAGGGCTTGCAGCTGGTGCTCTCTCCATCCCTAGGGTCCAGTCCTGCAAAGCTCAACTCCCACCAGCTCCCACAGCTGCAGGTAGCCCAGAAATCTTGCCTTGGGCAAAAGTGTTGATGAAAAGCAAAGCATCAGTTAACTGAAAGTCTTGGACTGAGGGACTGGGCTTTGCAAGGCATTTGCATGAGCCAACCTCATGTTTTATCAATGGGTAACATAGATGTAGGAGTCTCATAGCCTAACAATGTGTTAGGAAGCTTTTGCATTTGGGTTATGTGTAATAGTGAAGTGTGGGACCTTTCATCTGACAACTGGGCTTGTGGCTTTGGTAGGAATTCTTCTGCTAGAGCTTTAGATGGATGCCTTGACTTGTAGCTGCGCCTGCAATTAATTTGTTTCCGAATGCCTCTCCTCATGCACCTTCTTTGAACCCACCCGTGGGCACACTGACAGCCTCTCCCCAGCAAGCAGCAGCATCTGTGAGCATGGGCTGCTCTGGTGTCTGTCAGCCTCCTTCTTGCAAAGACACTGAGTGGGCTCCGAACTTCTTTGAAGATGAAATTGAGCTCCTAAAACACTGTCAAGGCAGTGTGAGAAAGCTCAGAGTTAGGCAAGAGCGGGGCACCTGGGTGCTATTTATGACTGAGCTACTGTGTGACCTTGAGCAGCTTGCCGTGCCTCTGAGTCATAGCTCTGCTTCCCCAACTACAGAGTGTTACAGAAACACCTACTTCATTCACAAGGGTATCATGTGGTGCAATTTTATAATTAATCAAATGTAGGAAAACATTTTCTGTGGCATTTAGGCTGAGATGCAGTGTCCTTATCCCCCCACGCTTGCTTGCAGGCTGGAATTGTGACTGAAATCCTTGACTTCCAGAGGGGGCTTTGTAAGCACAGGAAGAAATATTTGCAGAATTGAGACTCTTGTGCAAAGTTTTATGAGTTACCACATGGCCACTGTGCGAATCAATTACTGCAGTAGGTCTGTAATGAGACTAACTTACAGAACAGTTACTGATTCTACAGCGACTTGAGCAGATGCCAAGAAATGTGGCCAGTAATTAGTGACTGCCTGGCAGATCCAGGGATTTCACTGGATGCTGGGCTCACAGTGCAAGTGATTCTGGGGATGGTCCTGCTACAGAGGTCAGAGTAGCTGATGATGTTTGAAATATTTGTTTCATGTCAGTCTTTGTTAGAAGCCTGGTTAAAAACCTTTCAGGTGTAAGTATAAAGCTTAAAGCTTTTCCACAGCTCCACCCTTAAGAATGGGTTTAATTCTTTTAACAAAGCTCTGATCTGACAGTTTATTTCGCTCTAGGCTTTAGCTTCAGTGGTTGCAGCCAAAACCTGACAAGTTCTTCTTGTTAATTCTGAATGTATTATCCAGTGACAAATGTATCTCCCACTTATATGTGACACTGAGAATGAAATGCATATGATCAAATTTCTTATAGCTGGAGTGAGGCTGGTTGTTAAGAACATCTCCATATCTTTGCGGTATGACAGTCAATCCAAACCCATTCTTTTTCAGTAGCATATCTCAGCCTAGTTTGGGACACTCATGATGGGTTGCAATCTGCTGTCATCCTCTGCAGAGATTAAAGAAAGGCTAAAAATAAACTTGTCATTTCCCTGGACATTTTCTTGTGAAATGCAGAGAGAGACGTCACTAGAATGCAAAATAAATTCATATGGAATTTTTTATGCTATGTTTTTTTTATGGACAGATGGAGTCACTGTCATTTCTGGTTTCTCATTTCTAAATACAGTGGTGTTATGTACAGCCCTCCACCTGAAAGCTTGTCTTGTAAGCAAAAGAAAAAAAAGAGGATTATAATAAAGCCAAAAAAGTTATTAATTCTTAGAAGTTTGCCAATATACATGGTGTAGATAATGTATTTGATGAACTCAGACCCCTTCTCTGCTTGTAAAATATTGGCATGTGGATGAAATTTATTTTCTGGAATATACTGTCTGATTTTTCTCCTTTTTTTTTATTTGTATAGGATTGATCTCTTGCTACTGATAGATTCACACCTCCAGGACAATGACACCTCGATGGAGTGCAGGGGACTTAAATCTAGGAGAGCTGAGTTTGAGTGACCCTGCCACTTGCTTAACCACCCCACAGGTGATCTGCTGTCTGGTTTGTGAGTGTTTGGCTGGACCAGTAACTCTCAGACCAGTGCCATCACTATCTGGCCCTTTAAAGCCCTGTTTGTCCAGCCTTGTCATTTATTCTTGTGCTTTTTTGGGGCTACATCATGCACCCTTAAAGGCTGGTGGTAGCAGAAGATGCAGTGTGTTAGTTGCTTCCGGGTAGTTTCCTGAAAGCATCTGTGCTTGAAGTGACTGTCCTGAGACCTTCCCCTTTCTTCTTTCCTGAAGCTGTGCCAAAAACAGTGTGGTTTTTACAGATAGTTATGTGAAGGAGAAATGCTTGCAGACGATGCGTCTCTGGCCACCGGTGCCTTGTGTTGCTGCAGTCAAAGGCACGAGGGTGACGGAGAAAGTCAATTTCCCATTAAATTAGGTTGGCTGTTTCTCTAGGAAAGGTGGAATTTTAATGAAAGTGCTTATTAATGGATGAGCCCAGAGGGAAGTGGATTTGTGGTGAGGCCAGAGCTTTATAAGGAGAGCCTTACCTCGTAAAAGGCCACAAAAGATGCTTACAGGACTGAAGTTGGTCTGCTCAGCACTCGGCTGCTGCTACGGAGGGACAGTCTTCCTTTTCCCATAAAACATGCATTAAGGGTGCCAGCTAAGTTGGTTCTTTTTTATATCAGTCACAAAAACAGCGGGAGGTTTAGTTCCTGTCAAACTTTATGGGCCATTTACAAGGAGGCCTTCCCCAAAGTATTTCACAGGCCAAATAAAATTTTTCAGTGCCATTTATTTTTATAACACAATGCACAAACTGTTGTGGTAGTGGGAAAACATGCACCAGAGACCTCTTCTCCCTCTCCCGCACAGAGGTATTAAAATGGAATTTTAATTATTGCAGCTTTTACGGTACTTTTGAGAATTAATGTCGTCTTGGGGGAATCTCTCCTTAGGATAGTGCCTTGCAATCTCTCCCCAGGGATCTTGCCTTTATAGTGATGAGGAACATGGTGGCAGAGGTGGTGTTCCTCGTCCTACTGGGGGCAAGGAAATGGCAACAGGAGTGGTGGGTGTGAGGAGGGTTGGGTGACAACCTGCTCCTTTGGGTCTTTACGTCTGTGCTTGGCTGTCCTGTCTAGGTGCCTGCTGAGGCTATAATGCAATTTCTTTGAAAACCTGGGCTTAAACCTGGAGGCTCAGGGCTTGGTTCAGGCTGATGTGGCTGCAGAGCTACTGGGGGGGGTGTGGGGGATGCTTTTCGCTTTTACTTCATTATTTCTACGTGAAATGGGAGGCCAAAAGGAAGCAGCTAATTTCAGCCACCCCAAGGACCAGATGAAACATTTAGAGGGGAACTGCGTGGTTTGACTTACAGTAAGGAGCCTGCTCACAGGAATAGCTGTGCTTCCTTCACAGAAGTTTTATCCTCTGCTGAGCTATGGGGAGGAAAAACACTTCTGACTCACAGGCAAAGCAGTATCTAACGGCTTGGAGAGGGAGCAGCTCTGGTGGATATGTTCAATAGAAACAGGTTGAGCAGTTGCTCTGCAGCGAGCTGTCTCCACTGACAGGTGTGTTTCACAGCTCGCTCACTGAACTGATGCACTGCTGAACTCTCTGCATCTTGGTGCTGCATTAACCACACCAACAGCTTTATTGGGGGAGTGAAACAACAGCTTGCTGCTATGGGAAGGGAGACGAACAACCTTCCCTTCAGCAACCAAATGGGCAGTGAGCAAAGATGTTCTCCACATAGTTTCTCTTTTAGAACGGCTGCTGTAGTGTTGTTTTTCCCCAGTGGGATGGTCAAACACCGGAAGCAGTCCTCTTAGAGGAGGTTGTGTCTCCATCCTCAGAGATGCTCAGAACCTATCTGGACCGTGGTCCTGAGCTGCCTGGTCCGATCGGATCTGGGCTATGTATGTGCTCAGATAAGGAGCAGCTCGAGTGATTGTGGATCTGCAGTGATGCTGTCACTGGAGTTTTGGCAAGGGCAGGCTGCCCCTGCCTCAGCACAGTCCCCATCTCTTCTTCCAGGGCATGTGATCCATGCAGGGAGCTGTGATGAGATGGCTGTGGGGATCTGATTTAACCTGACAGAGCATAAGTTCCTCTGAGCCAGGGCAAGTCAGGGCATGGGGAAAGCATGGTTGCAGGTATGAACACTCTGGAGGACTTGACAGGTGTCAGGGTGGTTTTTTGTTGTTTGTTTAAGTGTAGAATGAGGTTAAAAATTCTCAGCATGCAGTTTTACGATGGTGATGCTGAAATGCTCAGACAGTGAAAAAAGGTGGGGTAAAACCAGGAACATCTCCAAAATCTTAATGGGAAACAAACCAAAAAGGAACTATCTGAGGGTTTACTTTCTTAAGGAAAAAAAAAAAGGCAGGAGGAGGACATGCAAACTAAGGCAAAGAAGGTTTGTTTGTTTTTGACTTATTTTCGTATCCTCTCTGGTTCCCATCCTTTCCTGTACTTTCCACCCACAATCTTTTCTAAAAGTTAATTTTTCAAGCCTCTGTTAATCTGCCATCGTGTCTCAGTGACATATCTGAGTGGTTCTCCTAATGCTGACAGCCTTAGTTTGCATTTGCTGTGATGCTGTATCAATTCTGGTTCAAAGTCAAGCTATCAACACCAGGACACGGCTTTGAAATAAGCCCCTGGGATAAACAGAGCTGTGAAGCAGTGATCTCTACAATTTTGCATCACAATGTAGGATAGGGAGACATTATTCCTCCTTCTCAAGTACCTGTAACTTTACGATGTTGATTCAAAGCTTTAAGACAGGGATGTGCTAATGCAGAAGACCTGAATGCTTTAAAACATATAAATATCCAGTTGCTTTCTAGCTTGGACGACAGATATGAGGAAAAAATAATGACTAGTGATGTAACACAAGGCATTCTTCTGTAGAAGCAACTAACTAGATTCAATCAATTTTTAATTCGTTCTGGGTAACATCAAAGTAACTAAAATGCTGTTAGTCTTTGTACCCTGAAGACCACAACATCTGCTAACAGGGAGGTGCGAGGGAGGGGCCTATTAAACTCCTTTAAGTGAAAGTGCCAGCATCACCCTGGGAGAAAGTACTGCCCTTCACTTCCTAAGTGCAGTGATGCCATGTCTGCCTGTGCTCCCCTCTGAGCTGGGGGTGTGTGTGGGTGTCAGCAGCTAAGGGATGTCTGTGGTGGTGGTGTGGCTGTGGTGTGCTGCCTAATAGCACAGAAGTGTGTTAGATTTGGGAGACTGTGCCATGTGAGCCTGGAGAGCTGTGGGCTGTGGATGAGCATCCCCCCTGCAAAGAACTCAGCTGGCTCAAAGAGAAGCAGCAGCCTGCATGAGAAGCACAGAGGTCGGGGCTGGGTCTTCCTCCAGCTCCCTGCAGGCAGAAAATGAAGATGTCAGTTCTCCTGCTGCTTTGCTCTGTTTCCTACCAAGCTATCAGCTCCCTGGCACTAGCAGGCAGACAAGTGGCTTTTCTGCTCTCCTAGGTGATCAATATTAACAACATGTGAGTTCAGGATTGTGGAGGGTGCTCATGCAACCACACTGGTGCAGAAGAGCTGCACGCTTGTAAGAAGTTCAACCAAGGCTGCAAGACGTAACCCACAGATATGAATGGAGGGTGAGTGAAGGCTGGGGTGTAGCAGGCTTCCCAGCGAGCAGCCTTCCTGTGCTCTGCTCTGCGTGGGCTGGGTGTGATGCAGGGGGCTGAATACCACTCCTTAGGGACAGGGCTCATGGTGGCCTTCGCACAGTGCCTTCCCTTGGGAAAAGTGCCCTACTGACTGTAGGATGTTCTGCTGAATGGGACTTGAATCTCTCAAGGGACTTAATTCTGTAGTCCTTGCTCTTATTGTTAGGATTTTACATTCCATCCTGCAAATGGCAATAATCAAAGTGAGTGCAATGTAGAAAGAAAAACAAAAAAATACATCTGGTGTTTTCACGTAGGAATTATTTTGAACTATATTTTTAATAAGAATATGCCACAAAAATGTTTGCTTTTCAGTATATTACTGAAAGGTTTTTGAAAATTCACTCTGCCATCAGAGAAAAACATTTGGAGAAGAAAATAGGTTTTTACTGAAGAAATTATTCTCATCACAAATGCCGAGTAATCAAATCTTGTCAAATTTTGCATGTGTTGTAGATGGGACCTACTCATGTGAGTAAGGTTCATGGGATTGGGTCTGATACATGACTTATATTTCCTGTCTGCAAGAAGAAATACTTTTTAAGAGTCATGCCTGACTGGGCAAGATCTGGGTAGAACTGTTTACATGGTTGCAAAAAAAAAAAAAAAAAAAAAGATGGAAGTTAATTTAAGATAATGTAATCTCAGTAATCACTGGATTTATTGCCCAGGAAAACCTGAGACCTTTCTGAGTCTTCATTTTGCCAAAAGTTGAGATCATGGTTTCTAAACTTTGCTGCTTTGTGCTGATATACAGGTGCTAATCGTTTCCATTCTGCTGAGCCATGATTTGCTGGCCTTCTTTACAAAACATACCAGCTTTTCAAAGTGCCCTCTTATATACACTGCTTTACAACGAAACTATAACTAACAATTAATCCAGCAGGTAATGTGCTATTTACTTTATGGAAGATTGTTTTATGGGGCAACATACTAACAAGAGACACCTGGAGGTGTGTGGCTAGTAGTGTCCTGCCCTTCAATAGTTCACATTCATGCACAGATACAAACATATGATTCTCATCAATAATCAGGTTGCAAATGGCTCAGTTGAGTAATTGCAGCATTAGTCTTCCCTAACTGAAGCTTCAAAGTAATTTCAGCATTTTCTAATTACAGAGTTAGCAGGCTGTAACAATTTCCAAATGTTTTGGAGCTGATATGAAAGCGGATCTGTAATGTGTAGTTCTTAGTCCCAAAGGCCCGGATCCTGGAGAAATTGCTTTGACAGGTAGGCTGGGACACTTTCTTTTGTGAAGTAAAGCCTGTTGGGGAAACCCTCACTGATGTGTGTAAGACTTACATGAGTGACACAAACTGGTCTGGATAAAATAGTACTTCTGGGTCAGAGGAGAGAAAGGAGCAGTGTGCAGTCATTACTGAACTTATGGTACTGGAAGCTTTTTAATAACAGTTTTGATGCAAGATCTATTGGAAAAACACATTTCCACCACACTCCCCCCCTTCCTTTTTAAGCATAAAAACTGATGGTATAGATCTTAATGTGTCTCAGATTATTTTGAAGTGAGGCCACTTGACTGATTAGAAACACCTTTTATTCTAGGAAGTTTAGACTTTTTGGGCTTCTGTTCCCCACATTTAAAAAAAAAAAAAAAAAAGCTTGTAGGTCATGTTTTCAAAGGTGTTGAACTGGTTATAGATGGTGATGTGTGCCTTAAGGGGATTCTCAAAAGCACCTGAGCTGACCAAATCACTAGTTCATTCCTGGCATTTGTGCCTATAGAACCCTGAAAACTGGGCCTGGGAGAGGCAGAGGAAGGCAGTCACCCCAGTTGTCTCACCCTAGTGACCTAGTGTCTGTCTCAGCACAGCTTCTCATGGCTCTCCACAAGGCTGCACAGATCAATGCACATGTCATATCCATCCACTGGACAACCCTCAAATACTTCTAAGGAGTGTAAGGTTTCGGTTGCTGTGCCTAGGATTATAAAAAATAAATCACCTTCTCTATTGTTTGCCAGACTGACTGAAAGCTATAGGAAACTATAAGGGGAGGGTTTGGGAACTATTAGACAATACCTGGAAAAGAAGGGGGGAAAATGATCTAACTGGCTCTGGTCTAGCAATTATTTTAAAAAAGTCTGACTTGTGGTATGGAGATGGAGTTGAGGAGGTTCCTGGCCAGCCCTAGGAAACAAGATCAGGTTAAAAATCTTTACATATGAAGAAAAATATAAGAGTGGGGGAAACAGTGATGTGCAAAGGGTGGCTGACTCCAGAACTGAGCAGAACTAGCTAAGGTTTTCTTTCTTCATGCCAGTTTGCGTGATACTATAGCAGGGCTTGGTCCCACTAGTGGCTGAGATCTTTGCATCTTTCAAGGAACTGAAGCATGTGAATAGTTCAGGAAGAAATCATGCATGTTTGTAGTGCTTATGGGTTTCTCACCTCCCTGGCAGGGTAGCTGGTTTTATCAGCAGATTTTCAGATCTTCTCTTTGGGGCTGTGGTGGTGTTTTGTTTAAAGTGAGTGAAGGCTGTCTGGTACAGTGGATACTGGTCTAGTAGCTGAGGCATCAGACTTCTGAAACAGTCAGGCTCTCAAAAACAGAAGGGTTTTCAGTAATACAGACTGACAGAGGAGACTAAGGTCCTCAGGGCTCCCAAATGAGAGAGGAGTGAGGTGGTAGTGGTAGCCTCTGGCTCCAAAATGCGCCTGTAAGTGAGATGGTTGCTAAGTGCTAAGCTGGTAGTAAGGGGCAAGTGCACTTGTGCTCCCTGCTCGGTGAGAGTGAGCCAGTGCTGTCCAGTGTCACCAGGATATCACCTACAGGATGTTCTAGGATTCTGAAAATATCCACCCTGAAGCCTCCATTGTCTTTGGACAGCTGGCACCAGAGCAGGAGGAGTTTGCCCATACACATCAGTGTTTCAGCTGATGGTGAAGAGTTGGCCCCACAGGTTGCCAGCTAAGACCCATCCTAAGAGATTTTTGTGCCTAACACTTCTGAAATCAGGTGCAAAGTGCCTTTGTCTCCTTTCCTGCAAGCCTGTGTAAAATCCTTCCTTATTGCATCACATTCAGACTGGTGCTCAAGAATATCATCTTGCCTCTTTGTGTTTATTTTAAATGTGAAAACTGACTTTCTTTGGAAACAAAACCCTTATTTAAAATGGGAAAGAGTAAAGAATTCTTCTCCTTTCATGAAGTTGATCCAAGTCTTCAAAGTGTTTTGGTAATCATGTTTATGGCTAAAAGATTGATTATTTGAGTCTGTGCTAGAGTATGCTTTTTAGAATGAAGTAATAGCTCATTACAAACCAGCTCAGGAA
>VXAV01009571.1:237454-250861 GCA_013399715.1 Alectura lathami | reverse complement strand
TTTTTTTTTTTTTTTTTTTTTTTTTTTTAGGTTGTGCTATTGCAAAGCTGTTGACAGCTGTTTTTCTGACAGGCTGTGAACACACCAACAGGGTAAGGACTGGCACCTGCTTAGCTCCTATTAATTTTGAGCAAACTGATGGTTTTTGTTAGCAGAGAAATAGATATCACTACAAAATTCAGAAGGCGCTCTTGGCTGATGGACACTGGCAGAGGGAGAAATTTAGCCTCAACTCTGCTTGCAGGCAATCTTCTTTAACCATTGCTCTCTGCCCTCCTCTCTGGCATTTTTTGATCTCTCCTATTCCTCACACCTATTCTCCCACCTTTTCTCTCTCCCAAGCATGTTTTCACTCTGCTGCTGCCTTCAACTTTGTCCAAAAGCTAGTGGGGTTCCAGGTTTTCATTCCTGCATTTGGATTAGGAGAGTGATGCCGACTAAGGTACAACCAGGCACAGTTCTTACTTGGAGTTGATGGGGTCCATCCCCACTAGAGTCTTACAGCCTTCCCTGAAATCCCTGTCATTCTTTGCCATTCTGTCTTAACAGTGACATGCAGTGGCAGCATGATGCAACAGAGGCAGCAGCAGACATCATAGAAACTTAGTACTGTATCTTTTTTTTCCACAGGATAAAGTTCTTACAGGATCCTGGTGCACCTCATACCTCTGCATCAGCTTTCTGAGGATTTCAGTAACTGTCCCAAGAGATGGGCACAGATCAGGGTAGGCTGGGTGTGGAGAGGCATACAGGCAGAAGAGAAAAGGATCCTTTTAAAATCAAGGATATTTTATCTGTTTTCCAGTATATAAGACTAAATATTCTTGTCCTTCTGGTGTTATTGCGATAAGGAATTATCAGCTCTGCTCTTATTTTGTATGATATTGTTCTCTTAATCATCTTCTGTATTTTATGCATGTGCACACAGAATCATAGAATCATAGCATGGCTTGGGTTGGAAGGGACCTCAGATCATCTAGTTCCAACCCCCCCCTGCTGTGGACAGGGTTGCCAGCCACTATATATATATATGCAGATAAGTACCTGTTAAGATCGCCACCAGCTAAAAGTGTTTGTCTGCTGGGTGCAGCTTAGATTTCTTTGTACATGGGAAAGATTTGTAGGAGTCATTCCTCAAAACCTGTATTTCCCAGGGAAGACAGGAGATTGTGTTGAATTTATCTTTAGAGAATCAATCCCTTGCAAAAATCTTGCAGGAGGGGTTGGATGGCAGTGTTATAGGCAGCAATGGTAAGGAGTAGATTCCCCAAGAAGGAAAGGAGGATCCCCAAAGAAATGGGATGGGTGAAGTTGAGGGGGAGGGGTAGGCTGCAGAAGGGTAGAGAAAAGCGAGTGCTGGTACCTCAGGGTATCTTTCAGGATATCTTCTGAGCTTCAGGGGTGCAGCTGCTCTAAGCACAAGGAAAACAGGGGATGTTAGTGCATAAACTTGAAAGAGCACTGGAGATGAAATCAAAGATAGCACTATTTGTCTTCAGTGACTTTACAGATTTCTGAGCTGAGGAGCAGAAGGGTTAACCACTGTGTGTGTATTAAGGCTACAAAAAGCTTTTCAACCAGGAATATAAATTACTGAAGCTGCTGTTCAGAAAAACACATATCAGACATAAAACAACTGCCACAGCTTTTCGGATGTCTTATTGTGCTTCATCTCATGGTGATGACTGGAGTGCTCTGGGACTACTTTTCAAAGTATTCTCCTTTGTATCTCAAGAATACACAATGGCTCAGCCTTGACATCTATCTTCATATCTAAGGAGACGGATAGGTCACTAGTGACTTAGCAGCAAACGTATCATCAAGCATCTGATTTCTTCTAGGCAAGTGTTCTTGTCCTGCATAAGAGACAATATTTAGATCTTCCTTTTACTGATATCTTGCTTGACATCTGTATACTTTGAATTATTGCAAGAAGCAGCATTAAATACATTTTTCCCCTTCTGCTTTGTAAAGAACAGGGAGTCTGAGATCAGTATTTCCAGTGACCACTAGATTCCCTCAATCCCAGGAGGGCTCTACTCTAACGAGAACATAAAAAATCCCCATCCTAGAGAGATGCTGAGCTCCAGATCTGGAAAGAAAACACACAGCTAATCAGACAGTCATGTACTGCAAAGGCTTCTGTTGAAAAGCAGCCAGATGATGCCATGATCTTTATAAATTTGAACTAAACAAATAAGAAATTAATGTTGCTGGACTGGGATCTTTTGTTCCCTTCCCAGTCTCTGCAGCCAGATACTGTTGAGCCATCTAGCCAGGGTGATTTTCACCTTGCCAGCCTTCTGTCTGTCTTGCATTCATGCCTGGGAAGTTGCAAGACTGTCTGTACACTGTTTATAATGATTTTTGGAATTCAGTTATTGCTGACATAGACAAAATTCACTCTGAACTTTCTGGCTGCAGCATGAGCTCAGTGCATAGGCCACGTGCCATGGTGCTGAGTGCATGCAAGCATCTGGGCCTTAGCAAGCTCTGGGAAGGCATTTCAGCACATGGCTGAGCACCGGGGCAGGTGGAACGTGGTGACTGATTTCCCACACAGAGCAGCACAGGCCTTAGTTTAATGACACACAGACCTTGCAGTGAAGCCAACCCCAGCAGTTCCTGGCTTCAGCTGCGTGTTCCCCTCCTACTTTGACCTGGCAGCTTGCTCCCCTGTGTGCATTTGGAGCCTGGATTGGTTTAATAACCCAGTTCACTGCATGGATTCACAAAATGTTGCTGCAGCCATTGGACAGGTGCTGGTGTGTGGCCAGGCTGGGTTTGAGGGGAGGTGGGGATTTTTCCACAGGGCTCTATTCTCTCCTCCTTTGGCCAGTTACTAAGCAGTGACAAGAGCACTGGGCCACTGAGATCTCATTCCTGGGCAATGTGTTGTCATGTGGTGCTGGAGAGGTAAATAAGTGCAGAATCTGGAACATGAACCTTGCCAGCTGGCAAGGAGGTTCTCAAGCACTAGCTTGCAGCAGAGGCCATCTCTTAGGAAGCAACTGAGGCAGTTGTGGCCATTACCAGAAGCCTGTGGGGCTCTAATCCTAAATGCTCTTGGTCACACAGGTGAAATAAATGGAGACAAGGTGCATAAATACTTTTGTGGATCCACATGTGCTAGGAAATCTTGTTTATAGAATGGCAGGCTCTTCTACCCTCACAGCCTTTGGCAGCTATGGGTGACTAAAACATTCCTTCTCAGGCTCATGAGGCTGATGTATGTGTATGCAAAGCTGCTGGCAGTATCACCCAGAGAGCTGCTGGAAACAGAGATCTGGGAATCCTTATGCTGAGAGGAAAAACCTCCTGAAGTGACCTTAATTTTCATCATTCAGCTAAAGAGCACATACTCCTCCTCATGCCTCAGAGCTGAAAATAAAACAGATCTCCCTCAGAAAGTGAAGACAAAGCAAAGGGCAGGGCTTCTGTTTGTTTTGCGATGGAGGCATTCAGTCTGCTTTGTTATTTAGCAACAACAGATGAGCGGGACTGGCTCCACCTCTGGGTGCTGATGGCTCCATGCAGTGGGTGTGCTGCTGTCTGGCCATGGTGTCACGGTGTCTGCAGCGTGGTGGCTCCAGGGCCCATCTGAGCTGGCTGTGGGTCACAGCCACAGAGATGGTTGGTGTAGGGCAGAGCCCATCCTTAAATGTTTCCTTTCACACACAGGAGCTGAGCAAGAAGCAGGTCCCAGAGCTCTCACAACCAATCAGCCCTCCCCCTTGTACCTCCAAGGCTGCTGGGCCCAGCAAAGGCCTGTGCTTGTACCAATAACTACAGCTTTGCCGCTCTTCCCTTAGGCTGGCTCCATTTCTCTGCAGCTCATCAGTGAGTTGTCCTTCCCCCACCACCCTCCTTTTTCTCTTCTTGCAACAAATGAAACTAAAATCCAGTGTTAACCACCACTAGGTGACCGTGAGGCCCTGAGCTGAATCCCGGGGCCCTGCTCATGTCAAGCAACTCTCTGCTGCTACCCTCCAGCTCTGTAAGCCTCTTACCCTTCTCAGCTCTCCAATATTTCAACGTTGCCTTACCCTCCTCTGAACCTGGGGCCTCAGCTCCATCTGGTGAGAGGTATCTGTACCCCTGTGGATCACAAGTGCTGTATTTTCCCACATGTCAGCTTTCATATAAAATTTTTGAGTGTCTGGAAGAAGCAGAAATAAACTGCCCTCTTCCACCTTGTTTCCCAGTTTTCTGTACTGTTTGGAAGTGAAAGATGAGCCTGTTAAAACTGCTGCCACTGATACTCATCCTATGTGTTGAGTCTGTGAAGGCAGCAGTGAACTCCCAGCTTTCCTGGCCCCAAAAGTCAGATCCACATAAGCCTAACCTGAAGCAGAGACAGATGACCTCTCCCTGCACTGAAAAATCAGCCCTTTCACTTTTGTGCATTAACTCCTGTCTTATGTGCTGATATGACTCAGCCATAAACCGAACTCATAAATGCTGTCTGCATGTACACAAGGGTCACCTCAAACCAGTGTTCATTCATAACACCAGGGAGGTTAGCTGCTGGTTCAGACTGGCGATGCAGTTATTTGTACACTGCTAGGAGGTGGAGTGGATTTTGGCATATCTGCTCAGTTACACCCAGCTCCAGCAGGTTTTCTATGCCCTACAGGTGTTGGGGGTGAATTCCCATTCAGCCTCCATTTCTCCCAACCTCTGCTGAAACAATCAGTCTGAAACAATGAGTCAAAGCTCATAGAGTTTCCACTGTGTTGTTTGGGAAAAACCCTTAGAAAGGGGATATTTTTGTCTTGGTGTATGTGTGTTTTCACTTCAGTACTGAACCATAAGTATATCAGAAAATAATAAAGTTTTGCTCTGGCTCTCGTTTGGAGCTTGACTAATTTTACAGACAGCCTCCAAGGAGATTGCATCTACATGCTGCTGTCTGGGAGGATTTTGGAGTTAGTTAATGTTCAGATGAGGCAGCACAGTGGTTGTGTGGGATGGGAAAGGCTTTCTCGTTTCCACAGACAAGTCAGATGTTTCCTTTCTGCAGAGGGTGACTGGTTCTGCAGGAGGATGGTAGATCTCTGTAGTTAGTGAGGGATCACAGCTCTGGAGGTTTAATGGAGGATCTTGAGCTAAGGATAGAGAAATTATAAAAGTTAGAGAGCATTTCCACCAAGCTGAACAAGTTGAGATGGCTTTGGGGACAGGCTCAGTGGGCTCTGATAAGCAGGTGTAGCATGTGATGTGAATGTGATGAAAATAAGAAATTGTGTGCAGACTTGGTGAAGCAGTGGAAAGACAACTCACCCACGACTCACCTGCTGCATTTGTGGCAGGTGAATAAAATAAAATGCCTTGAGAAAGAGCACGAGGTCAGTTTGTTGTTGCTTTTTTCCTCCTCTCCTGTGAGGGAGAGACTAAATCAGAAGCCTACACCTTTCATGGAAGGCAATCAAGCTCTTTTTTCACCAAACATTTGGATGTCAACATGAGCAGCTTGAGCCTATGTAAGATTATAGACTTTTTCATGTGTCAGTCAAAATATCCTGGGGAGAAAAATGTCACATTCTTCCTCTGTGTTATTGGCACTCATGTTTTGTAAAACACATAGCTTTTTATTTAAAATAGATCTGCTGATATAAAAACTAAACACAAAATATCAGGAAGTTGGCTGGTCTCTAAAAGGGATGCCTGCTGAGAATGTAAAATTAATTTGCTGCATGTGAAAAATGCTAGCTGTGGGGACAGATGACAGAGAAGGTGTCTGAAAGAGAATAGCATGGATATATTTCCTATATCTCACCAGGCAAAATAGTCCATTTCTGTTCACAAAGGGCTGTGTTTTGGGTTAAGCTGGNTTTTTTTTTTTTTTTTTTTTTTTTTTTCCCCAGGACAAAGTGTTTCTGCACCTCTTGTGTAAGAACAGCAAGTAGGTGGAGGGTTCCAGTCTTGCTGGAGACAGGTGCCTCATTTGCTGAATAATTTCATTCTCTGAGATGTTCAGGCTCTCTAGGTAACCTGTTGGTCCATGTTTCCCCTATGGAAGAACTCTGCTGTTGGGTCTCAGTTACGTAGGTACAGCTTAACAGAAAAAAGTATTCGATGTTTTGGAGGTGAAGTACTCATTCTCTTTATAAAATATACTAAGGCATCAAAAGCTTTTTTTCCACCCCCCGCCACTGCATGAAACAACTATATAGGATGTCCTAAAAATAACTTTCAGATCATGCCCAAGAGTGCAGCAGAAACGTAACTGTAAAGGCACAATTTATGTTATGTTCAACTGAATTTCACCTGTGGGTTAGGGGAAGGCATGATTCTCCTGGTCTACTCCAGCGGTACACTTGTGTAGCAAATGTGGAGACAGATGAGTGTTTAATTGCAAATTTAAGACAAGATTATGAGCAATAAATATTGCATCTTCATTTCTGTTTTCCAAAGAAGAAATCTTCTTTTTGTATGTGAGTTGCATGTTTCAGTCTCTCTCTACTATTAATACCTGTGAGGACTAGACTGGAGGAGAGGCACCAGGAGATCCAAGTTTCATGGTCCTTCAGGTTTCTTGGTTGAACTGAACATAGCTTCAAATTGATTGTTAAATCAGGGAGCGTGGGTGTAGCTCATTCCATTATAATCCCCACAAATTGCTTTGTAATCGAAAGCTTTTGTTCCAGTGTCAAGTGGTTAAGCACCAAGTAAGAAGATCTATTTTACAAGACCAGACAAGATCTGACAGACAGCGGAAACTTAACTTTCAACAAATATAACAATCAACATGAGAGAACCAAAAGGTCCTCATTAAGCACTGCTGTTTTTAATTAATTGGTCCTTCAGATTTACTTCTTTAAAGCTGCTAACAGCCTTAAGCCTTTCCTAGATTAATTACAAAAGACGAGCAAATCACAATAATTAGTTTAGCCTCAGGCTCTTGCTAGGCCTCTGACCTGCGTGTGTAGGTTTGCTCCATGCAGCACAGAAAAGGGGAAGCAATTTGCCTTCTTGTCGTGTTTCTGAATCAGAATTTCTGGCAGGAAGTGTTTTTTTTTTTTTTCTTTTTTTTTCCTTCGGTTATTGAAAAGTATAATTTTCCTTCCCCTAATATATTCTTGTCACTTAGTTTAAAATGATCCCCCCGCTGCAATGACTCCCAGTTGGGCTGGAAACCCTCCTTCACCAACAACAGCTCAGTCAGTGATGATGACTTTCAAGGCTTGTAATTCTTGGCTTATGGGACCTACAGACTCAGGGAAGTATCATTAAAAATGAGTCATGCTGCTCTGCTGGGGATGTGCCTGCTTCCCGGGATGCACATTAATGTGAATCCATCACCCCTCCCATGCCACTGAGGGCCAGTGAATCTATGGTGCCATGCGAGAGTGAATTTCAGAGGAATGTATGTATGTACCTACTTAGAGTGAGAGTGGGAGACTTTCTGGATGTACCTGTAAAAGGCAGACCCATGGTTGCATCAAAAACCTGGTGCTCTTTAGATCTCTTCCTGTCTCATCTGTGCTTTCATCTGTAATTTTTGGGGCCATCTACATTCCCTTCATTCATGAGACAAATCCTCACATCTCAGTTCATCCCTTTGGTTTGGATGAGTCTGTTTACAGAATAATGGGAAGGCATGCAGGCCTTTGCCTGAGTTTCCCTACCTGTAAAACGGGCGCAATACCATCCCTTGGAGAGTAGTTACATGGCTTGACTTAGTCATTCTGTAAATTGCTTTGAGATCCTAGGTTGATGGGGAGATAAGGGGAAATTATAGCTGTTTGTGCTCTTGATTAGATAATCATCTGCTTAATTTCCTGCAAGTTCAATGAGACTTATCAAGGCACCTAAGAATTATGCTAAGCTGTGGTTAAAGAAATGACATCATCAGCGTGCTGTGCTGTCTGACAAAATCGAGTGCAACCATGGATAACCTCTGATAAATGTTGTTCTGGGACTTCTGCTGCACCCACTGGTGTGTCCTCGGTGGGGCTCTGCTGGGATGTGAAGGTGGGCACAGGGGCTGCCTGCTCCCAGGCACTGCTGCCTGCAATGTGCCCCGCAGACAAGTCTCCAACCACTCCAAAACCTGTTAGCCCAGAAGCAGCGTAAAGTTCCGCTGCCAAGAGAGGAGGATCTGCTGAAAGGCTGTTTTCTGAGCACAGTACTGCTGTGGTAGTGCACCATAGTGCTGCTTTTTCTCTCTTGAAAACAAAAGGAGTTTCAACTTTTTCATCAGAGCTCTTCCCTCCTACATGTCCTCTGTCCCACAGCTGCTGGGTGCACGTTAAAAAGGTGTATTTTTATTTTTTATTTATTGTTATGTTCTCAAGATGTCTCTTTTCAGGCCAGAACAAACTCACTCAAACTCCTTTGTGCTGAGTTGCTGGGTGTTCTTGTTATCTGGAAGTTGTAGAGTGGCATCAATTCACTCCTGTGCCCCAGCTAATAAGCCTATGATATTTTCTGCTGCCAAAATTCACATCCTAGACAAGCAAAAGAGATGGAAACTAATGATTTTTCACCTGAAATAGGGAAGAGCTACCCTGGGGTCAGTTCCTTTTGGAAGAGGCTTTGCTCACCTCCAGTACATTGGCGTCATTGATGTCACATCAGTGGCTGGACACTGGGATGGAAATGGAGGCAAGGCTTAAGGAGGAAGTTGGCTGACCCAAGCCCCTTGCTTCCCGCTCCCTTGGGCTGCACGAGGAAGTTTGTAGCCCGCATGTCTGACCCACTTCCCTTTCAACGCTTAAAGGAAAAGAAAAATACCCTTATCTCTCTAAACTGGAAGTGTAATGGGAATCAAACAGGCACCTTCCTCTTCCTTCTAGTTATCTTTCCTTTGTCCCTCTAAAATCTGCATTGTCCCTGGACCTTAAACTCCCTCTCCAGGGGCAGGACAGGGCAGGCTGATAAGCTGTCTCTGAAACTGCTGGAATAGAAGCAATTATCCAGCATCTGCAGCCCTTTGCAGTTGAGCAGAGATTACCGTCTCTGTCCCTGGGAAAACTATCTTCATGCCTCCTTAATGTATCCTGGCCTGTGGACCTTATTTATGGCACCTTCTGTCTGGATTACCAAACTGCTGCAGCCCTGGGATCTTTACTGCCCGTTCTTTGGACTCTGTCCTCAAAAACAAGGTCTTTTTTTTTCCTGTCTGTTATGCTTAATCCTGTTTGTGGGATAGCAACACTCCCACTCACTTCAAAGAGCTGATCCTATGTGTTTTCTGTCTTCTGAGAATATGTGCAGTGTGACACAGACAGGTACTAATAATGCCAGTAGATGCTTTGCTGCAAGTATGCTAATATTCTTTTGTTAATAGCTCTTATTCATAGCTAATTTGAATGCAGTTGCGAAAACAATGTCTGCAAATCTTTCCATGTATTTTAAAACAGATCTGTAGATTCTGGACAATTTTTTTTTTTTTTTGTAGAAAGCAAATGTTACACTTTATCTCAAGTTTTCCGAATTTCACTTAGAAATGTGATCAGTCCCTGAGACCGGGAGAGCAACACCATATGTTTGTATTCTCCCTTGATTCTGAGTTGAAGAAATGTAAAAGAATCAGGAGACTGTCACTAATTTTGGGCACTGAAGTCAGGGAAGCTTTAATGCGGTGTGCGGAAGTTAAATGCAGAAATAAGGGTTGTCTTTTCCGGTTATTTTTTCAGTATTCATTTACTGGTGTTGGCCTAACAGCTGCTCCTCACCGTTTTGAAGCATGGACACATTCAGGCAAGAAATAAGAGGAATCTCAACAGCTCTTTCCACTTCTTCTATGAATTGTAGCTGTTATCAAGCATACGAAATGGGTACCATAACGCAGCAGCCTGCTGCAGTGCCCAGCTCCTGCACGCAACGCTGCATGATTTTTGGAAGCTCTACCTCTGTACCCTGCACACCGTTTGTTTCACACTGCACTTTTATCAACAAGCTCTTGGGATGGGAAGGAGGGTGTTGAGAAGCATGCACAGAAAAAGAAACAAGAAAAAATCACTTTTCCAAAACTTTCTAGGCAAGAGTTTCCACTGTTTGAGGAAATAAAAGCCAGATAGCATTATCAAACACTTCAGCAGAGAGAGAGAAAAATTCAGCTGAGAGTCGAAAAGCAAAAAACTGTAAAAACTAAAGCCCCAAGTGGTAACCATGGCAGCAATGCTGGCAAGATGCAACTGACACAAAGGAAAAATATTTTTTGCATTTCTCCAAAAAAGAAGAGGTTGAAAGACCCGCAATCAGCAGCTGAACTTCTGCTTGCACTTACACCTGGCCGGGTACAGACATGCACCTTTTGGGGCCCCTTCTCCAGCCACATGCAGAGGGGTTTGTGCTTGGGTGGCAGAAACAGGAAGATCAAATCTTTATTCTGAGTTATAGATTTAGCAATAAATGATGATTTCCCTTCTATATAAGAAACAGTAGGGAAAAAAAAAAAAAGGCAAAACAAAACCTTTGCCTCATTTCCTGTTGTGTTTTGAGGTTTCTTACCAACACTGAAAACCACAGTTCATTACGGGAAGTTTTAGTGGTCTGTATCTGTCAGTGTTTTAAATCAGTATTTGGCATCAGCAAATGAGACACTTTTCCCTTGAAGTAGGAGGGGAATTTCACTCTTCTGTGTGTGTTTTGTTTGAGAAACTGTGTATTCATATTTCTTGTCAAGTTTCTCATTTGTAAGTGTCGTGAACAGCTATACCAACAAAACCAAGAGCGTTTCAGATGGTTTTCCTTCAAGTTCGGTGAATAACACTTCACCATTAACCTGCGTGCTTTCTGTGGGTTTGGGAGCGTGGCAGTATCTGGTCTGTTGTCAGCTTGGCTTTATATCATGGGCTCTTTGTCAAGACATTAGTTCTCAGCAATACACTTGTTCTGCAGAGAGTTATGAGCTACTAGGTTTATATTTTATGCCTTCTAGGACATTGGGATGGCATTATGTGAAGTGCCTTATAGATAAAATACAGGGGTGATGGTGACTCCCCAAAATGCACTGCAGTCTGGAGGATCTAGCAGGTGAATGAAACACGTTTTTTTTTTTTTTTTTTTTTTTTTTTTTTTTTTGTGAACGAATTAATGGAGAATGTATTTCCTTGGCAATCAAGCACAAGCTCCTGTTTACCTTCAGTTTGCTCTCTGCATGTGCTGTACTGCAGTGGGTGGTTCTGCCTGTGTTTTGGAGAAAATGGGTTTGGAGTCTGTACCTGGGAGTACTGTCTGGAGGACACTGTCTTGGACCAAAGCTGGATGGATCTGGGAGGATCCACCACCCTCTGGTGATCAGGTGGCCATCCTCGCACAGCACTGCATAGTAAGTCAGCTTGTGTATGGGACATGCAGATGTGGGTGTTTCCATTACATGCTCACTTGCACGGATTTCCTCCGTTATGGGATTTCTCAGCTCTGCCAGCCCATAGCATGATTCTGCCTGGGAGTTCAGGTGAGGAAATGAGGGCAGAGGAAGCTGGGAGAGCAGAAAGTCTTTCTGAGCCCGACGGCTTCAACACCTCTCTTCTCACACACACACACTTCTATTTTTCCAAAATCTTCCTCCTGAAGTAGGAGTTGCTAGTCTTGATAGAAATCATGAAATTAGTCAGCGGCAGCCCTGCTTAGCAACTCTCAACCTGATGGACTGGTGCCCAATTTAGAGAATAAAATAGAGATTGATTTGTTCTGTCTTTACTAGTTGTATAGGGCCAGTGGAGGCTAAGCTCACAAGTACAAATCAGATCTTTCCTTCAAGCTGGGTTAAACAGAAATGTGAGTGCTGCTGTAAAACAATACAGGCAAACTCATGTTTTGGAGGAACAAACACCCTGCTCATCATTGCATCTGCATTTAACACCTAAGTTCAAGCAGGGGTGGTTATTATGGCAACTGTAGCCTGCCTGTCCCTCTTTATTTTCAGACAATATATTCTAAATTGCCCTCCACAAACAGAGGTACAGGAATTTCCCAGGCTGCAGGAATAAGGAGCGCAGTGCTAACAATGCCTGGTTTGCTGCCGAGGCTCTTGCCGCTGTGATGCTGGGCAGCCCCGATAGCTCTTCGCTTGGCAGGTGCTCCAGCCATCAATACTGTACTGGCAGCGCTTCGCAGCTGCACCATCTCGCTTCAAGCACAGCGTAAAGAAAAAGCTGTCTCTGGGTCAAAGCCTCCAGAAATAAGGAACTGGGTATTACTCAAAGATGTTATGTGCCCTTTGCTATTTCTTCCAGGCTTGCAGCTGCCCCCACTTCTCAGGCAATCACAGGGAAAGCCGTGCCTGATGCCAATGCAACACAACTCTATGGATGCGCTGGCGAGCCTGCTGCAGGGCGAGATGGCTTTGCTCTGCCTCTCTATGGAGACTGCGGGAGCCCCTGAGGAATGCACTGCGGCTCTGCGGGCCTGGCCTCGGGTTAAGTGCCTTAAAATAAGGGAGGCATAAAACAAATGGTCTGAGCGATACCATGTGCCACCAAGAGCCATTCATGCAGTGGCATGGGGAGAACTACACTTGGGCACTGTCCCTACCTCCCCTTACAAAAGGGATTAGAAGGGGATTTAATTAATAAGCATGGCACTTTGCTTTCTTTCTTTCTCTCTAAGTTTTTTTTTTTTTTTTTTTAAGCGCAGCATGTGCTACCTGGGTATTGCCCTAAATGGCATTCAACCTAGCACCTCCTGGGCACAAAGAGAGCCGCTCTGAGCCCTACTTAACCATGGCAAGCCGAGGTTTGAATAAACAGTCACACAATGCTGTTTCCCCTCCTAAAATGGATGTGGACAGTATATATGGGAGGAAGACAAGAGGCTTTAGGAAGGAGGAGGGAAAGGTCACACTTTCAGCCTCGTGCTGCCTGTGATACTTTTCTTTGATCTCTTTAAAAGGGAATAATGCAAAATCATTAAGTCTAACACCCCTTGAAAATGCAGCAGACTAACAAGCCCTGCAAGTTTTTCAATGGAAACTTGTAACGTCCTTGGGTTTTGTGCCAGATAACATGTTGCTATGCCACACGCTGCCAAGGAATCCAAGTACTCCGGGTGCAGGGACACTAAAGATGCCACACAGAAGGCTCTGCATGCTTGCTGTGTTTTTCCATAGCAACAAATACGCCTGATTACAGCACATTCATATGCTCTATATAATGAGTATCCCATAGGAAATTTATAACTGTGCATCCTGCATCATAATTAGAAATCAGACCCGGGCAACTGAAGTGAATTCCCCAGGCGTGGGCTGTCGGGCACGCTGCGCGCTGAGCGCGGTGGGGATGGCAGGAGGGGGAGCAGGCAGCTCCGCTACGCGCCCTGCCCGCGGTCTGGGGGCCTGGCTTTGTTGTTGAACTTTGCAGTTGATACTGAAATACTTGTGCTGGCCCTCTGGACACTGAATGTGTGTTCGTATGAGCAGGAAGAGGTGGTTTTGAGGTTTGTCTTTTTTTTTTT
>VXAV01009571.1:146585-237442 GCA_013399715.1 Alectura lathami | reverse complement strand
TGGTTTTTTTTTTTTTTTTTTTTTTTTTTTTTTTTTTGGAATAGAAGTACATTTTTCTAGCCTAATTTTTCTTCTGCTCCCCTCTGCTGGGCAGAAATTGAAACCAGCAGCATCTAGACTTTAGTTTCATAGGTGAAGCGTGCTCTCCTCAGGGGTTTCTGCTGTGGCTTTGTCCAATTGTTACTGATGTATCATTTACGATATTCTTAACTACTTCAGACAAATTCACCGATGCTCTAATGAAAAACTAAAATACACAGGCATACTTTCAACCAGGCAAATTTAATAAAGAATTTTATTCACCTGACAAATCTAATCAATTTTAACTAAGTAAGGCAACATCCAGCCTCAAGGCTAGGAGTTCACTGTGTGAGCAGTTTATGTATATTTCCAGGTTCAACAAGCTTACATTTTGTGGCTAGTGCCAAGTTCAAAATGAGATGTTGCCAGCAGGTTAAAAGCTGTTTTTTAGGAGACCATTTGTGTTGCTTATTCATATGGCTCAGCCAGTGTTAATGGCTGTTAAGGCATCTGCTTATATTTGCTATTAGCACCACATTAAGCTTTTTTCTTATATGACAAGATCTGTAATGAAAGGTAATGAAATCTATTCTTTCTTTTCCATCATCCTGTGTCAACTCAACTTAAGAACAAATGCTGCCCTGACTACAGTCTGATCTGAGTCCAGAGGTTTTCACTATGTCTCTGAGGACAGAACTTGGTCATGAGTGATAAGTAGATCCTCAGGGGAGAGACCCAAAGATATGCTGTATCTCTGCCACACACATGTACCCTGTTTAATATTTGTTATGCCTTTCTAGCCAAACCAACTGGTTTGGTATGAAGGAAGAATTTTGTGAGACCTTGACGAGCTCGTGGTCAGAGGTGGGCTGCGAATTGTTGCTGAGAGAGATTTTTCATGCTGAGGTTTATCATGTTACATCATCTGCTGTTGCAGGGCTACAGGGGAGTGAATCAGGTGCCCAAATGTAGGAGTCCTGTGGCACTCTAGAGCATCTGAGACACAACCATGGAACTGGCATCTAGGACGCAGGAGACATGTGCCCCCTTGCAGCAGGTGCACTGAGATGTCAAAAAGGCAATAGATGCTTGTCAGGCACTCAGACTGTTCCTCTAGAGGTATAAAATTGACATTTATTTAACAAATGGGCTAATTTTATTGCCCAGCGATTGAGCTGACTTTAGGCATGGTAATTTTTATTTCAGTGGGTGGGCCGACAGAAATTCACGAGGTTTCAAGTTCTTCCTTAATGTACTAAAACAAAACAAAACAAAACAGAAAACACAGTAAACTTGTGCTACCATGCTGAGCTGCGTTATCCTTGTATGATGACTCTCAGTGATGCTGTTACAGCAATGTGGAAGTATAATGTTTCAGACCATTACTATCAAATAATACTCTGTTTGTCTCTGAAAGTGTGAAGCAATTGCTGAGACCTGCTTCATCTTCCTTTTTTTNTTCTTTTTTTTTTTTTTTTTTCTCCACTCAGCTGCAAACCAGGTTTGAACCTGGGGCATGCAAAGGGCAGCCTGAACCTAACCTTTGGAATGACAGAAAGATTGCTGTGACCACTTTATTATTTCATGGGTGCTTGAATGCACACAAAGCTCACTTGCAGGTTGCTGTCAATAGTGAGCCTGGAGGATTCAGGGCTGGAGATCAAGGAGGAAATTTGGCCTTTGCATGGCTCTGAATGCAGTTGTCATCTTGGGAATGACTGATTCACACAGCAGTGCAAGGTAAAAGAAAGCAATGCTAGGTTTCTGGGACTGATACTGCAAAACTCTGGCAAACTAGCGGTATGTTTCACTTGCTGTCAACTGTGTTTTTAACTCAGACTCGCCTTACTGGTAAACCAGCCAGTTCACAGTAAGCACATCACCGCATTCCTGTATAATACCCCCTTTGAAACAAACAAAAATGAGGTAAGCCCTTTTTCTGCTCTCCTTTCCAGGCCCTAATACCAATACTTCTGCAGGTCCCATGGCTCTGCAGCATTAAGGAAATCATTGGATGATGCTCTCTGAATTGAAATTGCAGCCTTCAGATTAAGTGCTGCTTAGAAAATCCCAGAGGTAAGGCAGCTGGGCAAACAGCCTGGTGGCCAGCCCAAATTAAGTGGGGGCACTTGCTGGGCACCAAATGGCATTTGTGCTCCGTGTCCAGGTGCTCCAGCTGCAGAAGGCCCTGTTTTGAAATGCTTGGCCCCAAGGAAGTGTTATTCAGTTTCTGGAGGGACTATTGCAGCAGCTCACGTCATTTCTTTCTTGCTGTTTATTTGCTTTCCCCAAAAAGTGGCCAAGTCAGGTAGCAGTGAGTTTTCACCTGAAGGAGACATTGCAGACACTGCTGTTGTCTTGCTTGGCACAGGGTGGAGAAGAGTGATTGTTAGGCTTCTCTTGCTTCTCCTGCTAGGGCAAAGGATAGGATTGTAAATGGCTGCCACATAGAGGAGAACAGTAATTTTTCACCCTCAGGTTTATCACTGTGTGGGGCCAGTGGGATCCCTGTTGCTTGACATCAAATCTTGCAGTGGTCCATTGTCACCGAGCGCATACAGCTCTAAAGTTCCTCTCTCCATGCTCCTATGGGGCTGTAAGTGAGGTGTATTCACTTTCAGGGGATTTCCTTGATTATGGACAATAAAAGGGCCACTTGTGTGCTCCTGCTGAGGTCCTGGAAGTGACAGGGACTAGTCTCTGGGGCTTTTCCAGGGCTGTGCTGCAACATGATGTGCTGCTGAACCTGCAGTGACTGAGGGATTGTTTTTCTTAATACTCCAGGCTCATTTTTTCCTTTGGAAATCAGGTGTCCTTCTCAACAAAGCATGGACAGGGGAAGTTGTTAAGGTGGCATCCTGAGTTGGTGCAGGGTGACTGGATTGACAGACTGTATCCTGCAGTACTTACTGCAATGTTTTTTGGGGCAGCAGAGCAGATTTTTTAAGCTATCTACATGTGAAACAAGTTTAGTGTAGCAAGAATAGATCAGAGCAGGAAAAGAGAAATAAGTAAGGAGGAGGGGATGGGAAACAGACTGATGTGTCTTTGGCAGGAGGAAAAGGGATGTGTAAAACAGACACAGGAACAGTAGATCAAAGTAGCCCAGCAGGAAGAGGAGAAAGAGCAAACTAGTTATTGCACGAACAAAAATACCATTGTGGATGAGACATGAAGGGAATGACAGGAGGAAAGGAACAGAGATTGAGAGTAAAAAAGAAACATTTTCCTCTTTGAAAGGAATAGAAAACGAGTAATAAAGGACAGGAGTGGGAGGTGAAAGAGAATTAGATGAAGAAGAGGAAGGCTGGAAATAAAGACATAATAAAATGCTGTCTGCGTGACCCCAGGGGAAGAGCAGCAGCAAGAAGATTTATCTTGGAACTCACTCTGGGTAGAACATCATGAGGCTCAGCTCATACAGAAGCTTTTTTTTTTCTCTTGGGTAGAAGAAAGCATGTCTGTATTTGTGTCAGGGTGGTGGTTACATGGGATGAGGCTGCAGGGACCAGAGCACTGGAAGAGGGAGCTGGGGCTTTGCTGTAAAGAGAAAGAGTCCAGGGAAGCACAGCGAAGCTGCTGTGGTTCAGTGAACCAGGCAGCATGTGATGGCATTCCCTTAAATCCCTGCACTGGGATTAGCTTGCTCCGAAGGAAGCTGAGATGTCAGCGGCCGCAGCGGCTGGCTGCACAGCGCCCTGCGGGAAGCACCTGGGCACTTGCCCTTCTGCAGACAGGGTCATGGGAATCAGCGTGGCTGGGAGGGGAAAATACTCCCAGAAAAATACCTTGAAGAGAAAGTAAATCCCCTTACCTCTGCACTCGCCCTCCTGCACCTGCTCGGGGGGGTAATTCTGTTTTGAGGAAGAGTTCTGGTGCTTTAGAAGTCAGGCTCCTGCTCGTGTGAACAAGCAGCTGCCCAAAGGCAGGGGACAGAAATAAATTAGTGAGGGCACATGGGAAAAGGAAGGGGACAAGAGAGAAGGTTTGCAGAGGAGGTGACCTGGGAGAAAGATATGTCTTGCAGCAGTGGGGCAGGGTAGAGGAGCAAGGAAGCATGTCTGTGTGATGGCTGTCCCTTTGAAGGAGATATTTGGCTTGATGTGGAGAGCAAGAGGGGCAGCCAGTGTCCCACTTCCACTGAGCACACATGGCTCAGATGAAGTGAGCTGCTGCTGCAGCTTATTAAAAAGACAATCTCCCAGCATGGACTTTATAAATCACACCTGTTTTTCACTTTTTTTTTTTTTTTTTCCCCTAATTTTGACTGTTTGTTCACGAGATTTGCAAAGGATCAAAAAAGTATCACACTGTACTTGCCTTTGGGGTGTGAGATATTTGTCTCCTGGGTGGAACTTCCACAAACCCATCACGTGTTTGCATTGCTTGCCCCAGCGATTGTCATGTCCCCTGGAAACCTGCTCAGTTGATCAAGAGTATGAAGATGGCTGTAACATCTTTAATCTTGATGCAGTTTTCCAGGTGTTTACAGCAGCATCCTTCTCCTATGAGCACAGAAGGAATTTGAGTTCTTTGGTCACATACTGGTCAGAAACTCCATTCAGCCCATCTCCTGTGGGCTCATGGAGCAGGTGCTCAGTGGACCAGCTTGCCTTCTCCAAGCTCGGAAGCAGCATCGTCAGGTTGTGGGCTCATTTGAAGCTCTAAAGGATATGCACGCAGATAACATGCTAATTTATTATTTCGACTCAACAGGGCTGCAGGATGAAAAATGATTGAGGAAGACTTTTAATAAAATTCAAAGGGATTTTGTAGGTCTCAAGCCACTTTTAAAATGCAAAAGAAAGCCGAGAGTATCACGTTGTTAACCCACATAGTTCCGTCCTGCCTAATGAGGTCTGGAGCTAATCGTCAGCACTCTGCTCTGGGATCAGAACTACTGGAGCAGGTAAACACTGCTAAGTACTGCACTGCATCTTTGAGTTTTGCTCGTACTGTCACTGTGACTTTCTGTTCCTTCCTTCTTATGAACCTTTCATAAAGCTCAGAATAGAGATTATTATGTAAAAATATAGAACTGGCTTCCTGTAGAGACTTGCATGCAATGGCCTCCTTTTCCCCTCTGCTGTGCGTTGGCCTGACGGGAGCACACAGTTCTTTTCACACTGTGTCTCCGAAGGGGTGTAGCAAGGCACCAGGGCACACTGCTGGGCTGTGATGCTATTGCTACGAGCTCAGTGTAGGCAATGTATATCTTTTTCATGGCAACTCCATGTTTCTTGCTCATTTTTTTCAGAGGGTTTTTTTGGTTTTGTTTTTTTGTTTTGTTTTGTTTTGGTGGGGAAGGGAGTGCAGGAGGAAGAGGAGGGGTATATATATACGGGAGAAAAATGATCTGCTTAATCTAGTTCAGGAGTGAGCAAAATCTTCTAAATGTGGAAGGAATCTTTTTTTATCACCTACTGGGTCGGGGTTTTTTGTTTGTTTGTATTCTGGTAGAGACAATCCATGCAGTTCGACAGAGTCAGTGCCAAGGAGGACAGAAAACACAGGCTAAGACTACCAACTACTATAAACTGGTAGCCCTGCTTGATTCAGTGGAGTCATACTAATCTACACCATCTTGAAACCTGCTTCCCATCTGAAAAGCTGTAATAAACTTCGTCCCTGTCAGGAGTATTTCAGCTCAGATCTTGCCACTAAAAGCAAACAAAGCATTAAAAAAAACAGTTTTGTTAGTGGGTCCTCTTGCTGCTCTTGCTGTTCTCTCCTGCCTGTATATGTATTGCTGAAGTTAATTTTGGGCTGAGTTAAAAACAAGGTAACTGAACCCCCAGTTCTTAGAATAGCTTGGAGTAGCTTATCTACATTTCCAGAAAATTACGCTGTTTCACAGCAGGCTCCACGTGGCTGGTTTCGCAATGTGTACAGAACATACCCAACAAGAAAGCAAAACTAGATGAGTTTAGGGTTCATTATTACACTTACTAATTTAATATGGCAGCACACGTATGTCCGGTGTTCAGGGTAAGTTTTTTGAAGTTTTTTTTAAGGACAATGACATTACTAAGTTTTTCCTGACTGTGTAAGCAGTACTTGTCACAGCAATCACCAGACCACAGTCACATATATGGTTTGGATGCTGGAGACAGTTTTGTTGTACAAACTGACCTAGCGATTCTTTTTGGTCTTATTATTCAGCAATTATAGTGTGACCTGGGGAATATTAGCCATAGTCAAAGCAGTGGAGGTTGAGGTGACCACTTAACAGGAAAATGTAGCTTTCAGGGTATAATCTGCTTACAAGCATTTAATTTCAGTAAATGAGCCAGGCAGAAGGTGAAGAAGCTCTGAAACACAGAGGAATAATAAATTGACTCATGTTTATTTACGCATTTATATTTTCTGAAGTTGGGCTTAGCCTGGGGATACATGAGTATTAAGATATTTTGGCAAAGCTCCTTCGCCAGCTCTTTCCCCAGCATTTTAATGCGATGTCCTCTCTCCCTTTCCGGTGGGGTCTGTCCACTCCTGCACCATTTTCTTTGCTTTTCCCCTATGATCTCTGCTGTTGAGTCCTGCACATCTCACTCCCTCTCCCAACCCGTTCTTTGTATCTCAGTGAGAGCTGCTCTTTCAAGCTGGTTAATCCTCTCCCACCTTGCAATAATTTGAGTGTAGAATCCCTTTCTCAGTGGCTGAATGTGTAAATTGGGATGTGTATCACTTTAGGCCAGCTGAAACCGGTACTTTCCAGGAGAGTTCAATTAATTAAACAAATCCCAAAACCAAATTAATTTCGAGCCAAGAAGTAAAATGCTTGACGTTGAATGGATTATTTTGAGTTTTTTTGACAAGTCCACATTTAACATTAAACTAAAATCTAATTTTTTTCTTGTAAAATGTCAACATTTTCATTTTGAAAAATGTCAAAACAAAATGTTCTGACATTTTGGAAAATCCATCTCCTCCCATACTAATTTCCCTTCCAAAAAGCTATCATTAATTTGTTTGTTCATACAAACAACCTCATCAGCGGTTTGGGGCCCGATTCTTATAACCCAACCTGATGCAGTGAGGCTGTTCACCTCCTCCTTTTGGTCTGGCTGCCTGTGGGATTACAAGCCTAGCCACATTGTAGGACTGCACCTTGATCTGAAGGCAGAGAGCAGGAGGGATGTGCTAAATGGGACAAGCCGCCCCATGGCACAGTGGCTCAGGTCATGCATGGGATAAGCGGTGTGGTGGATTTTGCATGGTTGCACTGGCTTCCCTGCAGTTGCTTTCAGATAACAGTGCATGTTAGCCTGCACCTGCCTGGTGGGCACTAATGGGCCCTGAGAGGCCCCACCTGGTGGTCCAGGAAACCAGCTCAGCTCAGCTCACCGATGCTGGAGGGTGCCTCCAGTTTCACCACAGCCCAGCCCTGGGCTTTACCTGTCAGGTAAGGACATATTGTTATCCATGTTCTGTGAAGAAGAAAGGAAGCAGGTTTCCTTGGCTTAAGCAGGTTTTAGCAGTTGCTTTCATTTTCATGATTTTTTAATGATTGTAGCCCTAAAGTACATTTTCACTGTGATTCTCATATACCCACAGTTTAACAGCACTGTGCTGTTCCGCTCACCACTGCACAGTTCCTGTGCAGGACCCCGCCTGCTGTGCAAGGGACTTTTCTGCACTGCTGTGCTGGGGCAGGCGGATGCAATGCATCTGTCCACCGGGCTGAGGAGAGCATCTTCAGCTTGTTCTGCAATGCTCTACAAGAATCATGTTCACTGCCCAGCAGATCCCTGTAATGCCTGCAACAACGTGTCATGGACTTCGTGTTTTGAGTCCCCTTTCCTCCCCATTGTATGAGATGAAGGAGAGTGAGCAGCAAAAGCTGTTGCTTGCATTAGTTATGGTTCAGTCAACCCTGTTTATGATCTCATGATCTGGGAGGATGTCTGGGAGGACGGCAGTGCTCGTGGGCTTGGTGTGTTACCCAGCTCATGCAGGATGCCAGGCTCCTGGGACATGAGCAAGGTGAACGGTGAGGTGCCTCGTTCCTGGGATCTACCCAGGTAAACCTTCTCCCTTGACATTTTCTCCTGTAGTTTATGCTGTCTCTGCAGCAAGGGATGGAGCCGTGAGGACAATAAAGTTATGAAATCATAGAATCATAGAATGGCTTGGGTTGGAACGGACCTTAAAGCCCACCCAGTCCCAACACTACTGCCATAGGCAGGTTGCCCAGGGCCCATCCAACCTGACCTTGAATGCCTTCTGGGATGGGGCATCCACAACTTTTTTGGGCAACCTCTTCCAGAGCCTTACCACCCTCTGTGTACAAAATTTCCATCTAATATCTAATCTAAATTTCTTCTCTTTTAGTTTTAAACTGTTCCCCCTTGTCCTATCATTATCGACACATGTAAAAGGGACTTCCCATTCCCTCCTGGTGCAGAGCTGATCCTCGCTGGAGTGCATTTTGCAGGCTGCAGAGTGTGGGTGGTCTGCATGTGGGACGTGTTGAGCAGACCAAGACCCCATTACACCATTAGCTGGGGCTCCTGTAAAAGGTGCATTGCACATATGGTCAGTGCGTGCATGCCCTGTTCATATTCATTTATCCACCAGCCTGGAGGGGCAGCCACAGTAATTAACTGTAATGAACACAGCAGACCACGTCTGTCAGATGCAGCTCGCGGTTATGTGAGCCCCTGGCCAGCGCGGGCTCTGAGTGACTGAGGCCGGTCTGGGGTGGGTCAGGGGGGTCACTGTGGTCCCTCCCTGGTGTCTGGCATCCCAGGCATTTACCATGTCTGTCTCAAGCTGGGGGCTGTCCCAGCTTTTCAAGTCAATCCAGAGTTTAGTTCAGCTCCTATTAAAACTTGTGAAAAGATTCCCGTCGGTTTCTGTTGCAACTGGGCTTCCCTGTTTGCCTTTCACTGCCTGAAGAATAGATTGATCACATGGGATTTGCAGCGGAAAACTAATTTGTGCCAAAAAATGTAGACAGCTTTGCAAGAGCAGACATTTCAAATTGTTGGGCTGCAAACTACTTGGAGCAACTTATAAAGTGATCTGAAATGGAAACATTTTCTCACTTTGAATAGTGATTTTTGTTTTTTAAGTTAATCTGCAAATGAAAATAATCCCCTGGTATTAAAAGGGTGGTATAACTTGGCTCGGGCTGAGATTTCACAAGACCATCTAAATGAAGGCTTCTGGTGAAGGGAAATTCTGTGTCCTCTTCTGCACAGGCTCTTGTGCCTTGTGACTACTGTTCTCAGATGAGACACGGACCCTCAGCATCCGTGTAATGTTTTTTTGTGTGTGTGGGGGGGGAAGACTATTCTGAAACAAAGCAACTTAGATATGCCAGTGTATGTTGGCACATCTGCCACTTGAAGGCCTTGTGTATAATGAGAATTCCCTGGGGAGCAGTAAAGCAGTGTCTTTGAGGCCACTGACAATGCTCGCTGCTTGCCCTGCTGTGGGGCAGCAGATACCACAGCAGAAGCCCTCAGGGCCAGGCTTGGCTGAGCTCACCCAGCTGTTGGCTCCTTGGTTTTCGAATCTTGCCATGAGGCCTGCAGTGGCGAAGGGTAGGGTGAAGAAGGGAAGTGAAACAAGAAGAAAGAAGCTGAGGGAAGATTTTAAAGAAATGGGTGCAAGAGGCTACGACCAGAGCTGAGTCCGTGGCCTGCTCCGATTCCCTGCTTCCAGGACACGGCCTCTTTCAGTTCCTCCTAGACACTGGAGAACAGAGGAGGCCTCGCAAGACTTGCACTGGGCCTCACGGCCACCTCCAGGAGCCACAGCTTGGCTCCGAGCTGTGAAGAAGTCACCAATTGTGCGCATGTTCCCTGCTCCGTGGGAAGCAGAAATATTTCAAAAGCAAAGGAAGGTCATTGGAGCACCGAGGGGACTGTGTGCCAGAGTCAGGCCCTCTTTTCCCATCACCTCGCAGGCTGCGTGGGTGTCAGCATCAGTTTGTTTCTTAAGCTGTGCTGTAGGTCATCTGAACCTTCATGATTCATCTGGTGTTTTTCCAAATTCTGCCAGTGAGCAAAGCCCCACCATGATATTTCAGGCAAAGTCAGGCTGTGGTGCTGGGCACAGTGTGACGTGGTCTTCCCTGTTGTAAAACAAGGTAAAGGACGCCAGCCTTCACTGTGGTGTTTCTGATGCAAAGCTACATGAGAGCTGGGCATTTTGTTGTTTCCAAGCGTTTGAGCAAAAGAAGCAGCATTTGGTCCCGCTGCTGCAAAACCTTTTGGATGAAGCCTTTGTGGGTGGAGCTGGATCCCATAATACCTACCTGAAATACGTAGGAGCCCATATTTGTGTATTCAGGTGTCCCTGCAGGGATGGAGCTGGAGTAGCCCTGGGAACAGGACAGAATTTGGGGGTATTGGCTCTCTAAACTTGCCTTAAAGTATTCCCCTAAGCATTTAAAGGAGGACTTTCCCTCTTCTTTATTTATTTATTGCCTGCCTAATGGTTTCAGCCTTATCACAAAGTGAGATATCAGAATATCACTGAAGTATAGCTTGCAGACTGCTACTGCAGTCACAAGTAAGTAGTAAATAGCCCATTCGGAAAAAACAAATGTGACTTTTATCAGTGTGTCCATGGCACCCGTATGTCCAACTTGGGATTGATCGCCCATGCAGAAAAGCTAATAACACTAAGTACTCTGCTTTCAGACTTGTAGGCAGAGATAGGGCAGGTGACCTCTGTTTGCCCCACAAGCCTGGCACTGCACTGCTTCATCCACTGCCAAATTTTGTTTGTTTTAAGAAGGCAGTAGATATGGAGAGCAAGAGATAAGGAAGAGAACAGGAAAAAGAGTTTTAGGCCTGACTAAGAGAACTCCAAAGGTGAGGAGATCTAGCCTTCACCTTCTAAAGCTGTGCCCAGACTAGGCTTTACTCCCCTTCAGGACTCCTGTCTCGGAGCTGAGGAAGATAACAAACGCTTCTGGCCTAGAGGAGAGGCAAAGAAAACCAAAAATCCATTTGCATGGAATTCCCAAACATGCGCACGTTTGACAGCGCAAAGAACGTAGGCTGCCTTGGCCATCTGCGGTGTCTTGTCCTGGCTCTTTTGAAGAGAAGCTGTTTGCACTGACTATTGGAACAAACGGTTCAATAACCCCTACCTAGATTTCCTTTCTTAAGTTTAGCGGTGAGGACACAGTATAAACCTCCAGACACTTGCTGTTTGTAACAAAGGGATAAGGTTCATTGGTAGTTTTTGGTCTGCTGTTATTGACAGGGTGTTCATGGTTCTGGGCTGTCTGGGCTCCTCTGATGTTTCTCTGTCATGCATTTCATTCCAATGGAGGTTATAGATTGGAGTATTTTTGGAGCACTGAAGTGACAGGTGAATCAGGTGGAATTTTATGCTGCAGTGCTTAAAGAAAAAAATGAAACTCCACTCTCAGCATTGCTAGACATTATAGCAAATGATATACCTGTATCAGCAGTTTATTTGACAACATGACTGCACATTGATGACAACTATTTAAAAAAAGAAAAAAGAAAAAGAAAGAAGAAAGAGAAGACATTTTGATTATATGTTAGCATCTTCAAGAATTAGAAAGGAAAAAGAAAATCTAAGAAACCAGTCATAGCCTTTACAAATGTTCTGTAGCAGCAGCAAAGGGCTAAAATCTTCTTTTAAGATACCTGAAAACCAAGATCTTATTTTCTTTTTTTCTAACTTGGTCCCAGTGCTGAGAATAGGAGAGTTCAGAGTGACGGTTTCTTCCTAGCTCTACAAAGACCTGGGTGCCGTGGGAGGAGGCACAAAGGCACAAGGTTTGTTCTGAAGAAGAGCATAAGTGCTGCCAGTGGCTGTATTAATTTCTCTAGGATTTTACAATGTGTAGAGTAACTCTCAGGAATAATAGTTTATTAATAAATGGCTGGTCTCTTGACCTTGCTGTGTGCTGTCAAACAGGAGGGAAAATTAAAATAAACTTTGCCCATTCTAAATTTTCAGTATAATGAAAGAGAAAATCACAAGGTTTTGGCCTGCCCTTTCTGCAGGCTCAGGGAGCTGTTGCCAAAGGGAAGAGCAATGTGAGCCTTTAGGATCTGTAATGGATGTTGCTAAACAGTGGTTTTGTGATGGAAAGAGCTGTGTATTTTGGCTCTTACTTCAGTGTGCTGGAGTTCTGGAGACCTCTCAGAACAGGCATAAAGCCTCCCAGTGCCTGGCTGCCGTGGGCACCATATCCCAGCAGCCATTTATAATCCTGAAATCCCAGTTTAATCCTATAAGGGTGAGTAAAGGGCATTTTCCAAGTGATCCATTCTGGACAGTGTGTCCAATACAGAAGTACTTGGTAGAGGCTTGTGATAGCTCTCCACATAAATATTTTTGCTGGATTCAAGAAGCAAATATCTGTTTAAAACATCCTTCCAAAATTGTCTGCAGACCTCTCCATTATAACTGAGCCCCATTTTGAGAGTCTTGTGCATTTGTAACAGGTGCCATAGGAAACCTATAAACCCTCACAAAAACAAACACTAGGCAACAGCTAAGCCTGAAAAGATGGTACTATGAGTTCAGCGTTTTAAGGCATTTGGACTTCTTTTTGGCTGAGTATTTTCTATTACAGTAACACAGTGTTTCCCTTTATTATTTTTGGCTAGGTTTTCAGTGGGCCAAATTGCCTAGATGTACCAAGGACCTGGCCTTCATATGAGAAAGCAAGCTAAGATTTAGCACAAAGATTTATCTTCACGAGCTAGGGAAAAATTCCCTTCTTTATGATGGGTCCAGCCCTTTAAAGCCTATGAAAGGAAACCAAATATCTTTAATTCCCAGGAGGCAATTCAGCAGATCAGAGCTAAACTGTTACTCTCTGAACTATCAGATATCGAGACCTCTATGTGACCCTTTGTGTTTCAGCATCTAGAGGCTACGGATTCTCCAGAATAACCTATTCCCTGATAACAAACGGTGCATCCTTGTTCAGCCCCTGGTTATAGAAGTTTAAATAAACCACATAAGGTCAACTGCTGCTTAAATCCTTACTACCAAGTCTGCAGATACTTCTGCTTTGTTTCTAAGCAAGCTGAAAGTCCAGGTGCCAAAGGGCAACATGCAAATTGTGCTGTTATTCTTTAGTCTGCAAGGTAATAAATGGTGCTGTCAATTGTTTTCACTCAAGTGACAGATTTATTCTCTTTAGAATGAATAGCCAGGAACGGCTATTATCGCAAAAAAATTCACTCTGTATCATCTTATGCCTGTTTAACAAATAATGCTGAAGTCTAATTGCCTTACTCCATGGCCAAGCATCTATGACTTAATGTGTTTTTTTTACTGAAGACATGTAATGTACCATTGCTTTTGATGTGCCATCAGATCAAATGTCTCCGTGAATCACATTTGTAATCTGGCACCACTTGTCCCAAAGGAATACTCCTTGGGCCTTTGTTTTCTAGTGATCTGGCTACGAACAGTCTTTTCTAACATGAACTATTGAGCTTCTGCTTCCCAATTTCTAGACTGAAGTTCCAGCTTCTCGCAGATGCACTGAAGTTCAGTCAGTCAGTTTCATGCAGATTCAGATGTGAAATATTTGATAGCACCAGAAAGGAGTGGCTTCAGATCTCACTAGTGCTCTCTCTAGAGAAAACCTAGTGTTAGCCTGGAATTGGATCCTCAGCTCTGCCCCAATGCCCCTGGAATCTGACTGCAGCTCTTCCTCACAGCACCTTGTCTTCCCAGTGGGAATTGCTGCGGCTGGCTAACAAGTCACCTCAGGATGCAAACCTTATTGTTTCTTTGAGATCTTGCGATTCAGCAAAGCCCTTCTATTTCTGCAAGCCTGTATTCCATTTTTCCAGTCAATGCTGCAATCTTTGTAATGTTTTAGTAAACATGTGAGGAGGTTAGAAAATAACGTCTGAACCTGAAAAGCTTACACAAAGCTTTCAGTCAAGCAGTGTAATTTAGAAAGAGGTGATTGCAGACAAGTGTTGTTGAGGTTAACCTTGCTTTGTTTTTAAAACAGTTCAGCTTCCATGTGCCAAAAGAAGGTGATGAACTAAGATAAAGCTTCTGCCCACAAGAAACTTCTTACTTGCTTGTAGCTATTGAGATCCAATGTGACTGAAAGTGCAGTAAAGTGGTCACAAAAAATCTTCAGGGATGTGAAAAGCGGCCACTGTTGTAACACGCAAGGTAGTGCATTACAAGCTCCAGATCTGCTGTCAAGATCTGGGGGACGTGCAAGTTCTGCACTGGTGTAACGGGCTTCATTGGACATGCAGAAATTTAGTCTGAAGTTGTTCCCAACAGTCGTGTTGATATATTGAGCTCTCTTCCAGTTAAAGGTGGTGTAGATTACTTGTTGTCTTTAGCTGTGTTTTTACAACAACATCAAACTGCATTAGTCATCTTGGTTTAGTTACAACAGTACGATTGTCTGTGGAGAGAAATTTTTAGCAAACACTTACCGCCAGGGCTTGTATTTGCATTTCTTTATTAAAACAATGCTTCATTAATGGACTTTCTCAAGCAGGAAAAATGAAGGTCTGGTTTGCCAGTGGATGAGGGGTTAAAAAGGGGAAATAAAATGAGGAAATAAAAATAGGGGATAGAAGTAGGACAGGAACTGTGGCCTGCATGGCAGTCATCCAGAAGTCAGCGGAAGCACAGAGAACCGTCAGTGGCATGTCCCTGAGCTGGTGTGCCACTGCTGCTGTCATCCTCAGGTGGGGGACAACTGAAGGCCCACCAGTGGGAGTGGAGACATTGCTCTGTCAGAGAAAGCATTTCTGAGGGTGCTGAGGATCCTCACTGAGCAGTTTGTTGTTCTTCAGCTAAAGCAATTTGCTAGCAAAGCCCAGGCACCAATTGTTTTCTTCTGTTAAAACAAATCTCCAGGAAATTAAACTGCAAACTTTTCCTATCATTTGGCCCTTATCTTGCTCTGTTACAATAACTATTTGACGACCCCAACAGGGGCCTTGAATCCAGTAATCAGCTCTTCAAGTGTGCAACAAAATCCTTTTTTTTTTTTTTTTTTTTTTTCTAAACAACCACAAGTAGCAAGAGTTTGTCTTGACCTTTTATCTGTTTTGATAAGCTGAGGACCTTGCCCTCCTCCTCTGCTTGCCAATGTGCTCTGAGGGTCAGATTGGAGGATGTGGTTTGGATCTTCAGACTCCTGCCTTGGCTGGGAGATGCCTCATGCAACTGCCTAGCAAAGTGAAGGAGAGGACTATATCTGTGGCCTGTAGGTAATAGGGGTTAGCTTAACTTGGGCTGTCACAAGGAAGTTCAGCTGGTTTGTTGGTGGAGATAATTTTTAGCTCCTGCCTAGCCTGGGTGAGGAGAGTAAATATCTGAGTGACTCCCTTGAGGAGATGGCCTGATATTGCCCTAGTAGCTCAGCACCAATGATGTTGATACCTCTGACCGGATATAAAACTCTGTTTGCTGTGGAAGGGGCTAAATTGCAGCCGATGACAATGCAAACTGAGTGGCCTCAAAGCATGTGTCTGAGCCGGACAGTGCTCATCTTTACAGTGAAATATCATCCCTTCATGGTTAACAATGAGCAGTAAACCTGCTCATTGTGGAAGCAGTTCGGCATAATTAGCCAGTTAAAGAAGTCTGCCTATTGATTAACTGAACTAAATGACCCATAATTAACAGCACAACTGTGGAGCTAATCTATTTGGTGGTGCTCTCCTTCTCCTTAAATATTTGGAACCTGCAGGTCCGTTCATTATTAGGGGATGGGTTGGTGAGGAGCCTGCGTCACCACGTGACTGAGTTAGCGTACCCCGCGGGGCTCCCAGCACACGCTGGTGCCTTGTGAAAGCCCTGTGGGTGAGCTGCTCTCATCACTCGGACACAGCAGTACCTGCTGGCACCAGGCTCATTCCTTCCTTTCTGGGATTGCATGGGAACACTTCCTCCAGGTCACCTCTGCTTTTTTAGGGGAGTCAGCTTCAGCCCTACAAGCAGCCACGCAGGTGAGGGCTTTCTGCACTAAGTCGTGCTGGCATTAGACGTCCCTGTGGGCTACAGAGGGACCTGGGCAAAACTCTGGCCCTGGTTAACAAGAGAGACAAAGCTGGAGCTGAAGTCGTGAGGAAGGCGTTTGTTTGGTTGGCACACACTGCTATTTCCTTGTTATAGGTGTGATTTATGTCTAGCATGGTGCACAGTCTCTATAAAACATATCCCAGCTGGAGCTTAACTTGAATAAGGAGAGCTTATTTAGACCAGAATATTTTTGAATCTCTCATTGCTGTCTCTGTAAAATGCTACTTTCTTCTCACTCTTTTTCAGACGTCCTGTGAAAAATGATGCCAAAGCTCATTGCTCTGCCCTCCCTTTGATGTGACGTTATAAGAACTGAAAGCACTAATTTCCACTGTCAGTGGTGAGACCACCCAGCCTGTTTTGTACTGGCTGGTGCCACCGCTGCATCAGGCTGAGTTGCTGATGATGTTACAGTTTCAAGTAGTCAGAAAGGAAACAATGATTATTTTTTTGTAACTCAGCTCTCATCTGCCTCTTTTGCCAAACAATCCCTCAGAAAAAAAAAACAGAAGTAGGGCTCTGACCAGATGGGCTCTCAGAGAGTTGAGCATACAGTTAAATGAGTCCTTAAGCACGAGTTATTCCTCCATCAGGCCCATCGAAAAAATAATAAATATTTCAACTGACTTTAGTAAGTGTTAGAGGAGAAGCCCCAGATCTTCAGGGGGCTGCGATCTCTGTGCAAAGAGAGCATCCCGGGGGATGGCAGCTCTCAGGGGCACCATCGTCTGGGACTGGGATGTTTTTGACAGGTCTGCACATCATGGGAGGCTGGGAGAGCCCAAGCTGCCTCCTGCCAGCCAGAGGCTGTGGTGAAAGCTGTGAGAAGGAGGCATATGCTCCTTCGGGTGCAAGCTTTGTGCTCTTCCCTCCATCTCCACCTCTCTCTGAGTATTCAGGCTTCTGTGTCCACATGGCCTCCAGCTTGGCTGGAGAAAAGTATTACAAGAGAGCTTGAAAGGGAGCCTGACTGAGAAAAAAAACCCTGTATCTTCCTTTTAAAATTGATTTTATCTCATTCTGTCCTTTCACTCTGCCTTTCACAAACACTGCCATGAAGCAATATTTAGTTACCTCCCACTAATAGTCTGACACTGTCTTGCAACATCTGAGCAGCAGAGATGAGTTCATTTGAGCACCTGACCATGACCCAGGAGGTGGCTCTGGACGTGGTGGTGGAAGCAGGAGGCAGTGGGCTCTTTTCCTCCCTGGCTGCAGGCAGCTGCTGTGCCATTCCCATCACCTTGCAGCTGGAAATCCCAGCGGCTGCTCCCATGTTGGTCCGGCTGCACGCCTGCTAAGAGGCAGTGAGTTAGCTCCTGGCAAAGATGCAAGAGCTTAGTGTTGCGCTAAATCTCCCAGGAGCTCTCTGTGGTCTCCCCTTGTCTGACACCAGGATCAGTTCCCCGGAAAGCAGGGGTGATTGAAGTGCCTGCTGCCAGCCAGCAGGAAGACCCCCAGGTGGGATCTCACTGGGAAGAGATGGTGTCTCCTTCACCTGTTTTGAGGGTGTTGCTTCTTACTGTATTTATGGTGCTTTCTGAAAGTTCAGGTTTGCTCTGGCTGTGTAGGGGCTTTGCTTTGGTTGACAGCCAGTCAGTGAGTACTTGCTTTCAGCAGTTTGCAGAGCCCTCAGCAACCCTTGAGCTGGAGAGGTTTCGTTCTTTCTCACTGCCTATATAAATTGTTATTGAAGAGATTATGACTGTATCAGCAGTCATTTCGTAGCAGATCACTTTATACCTCATGTATCACACCATGCAGCATGCAGATACTCTTAAGAGTGCCTTGCTTGCATAACATGGCTTTAATAGCTATAACAAGGCAATTAGTGCATCGTTCCACTTGAACTTTAACGTGGTAATTGGCAGTAAGTAATCCCACTCTGCTGCTCTGCACAACCCATGTTGTGAACAAATATCAGAGCAACCCTATTTGCAAAAGAGGAAAAAAGTCACTGCTGATGCTGATGAGGTGGGTTTGGGGTTGACGTTGCATGATGACGAGCATGCTGAGGGCACCAGAGCTGGTCTATAAGTGTGCATCCAGACCTGCTGCACACATGCGGGTGTTTCAGCCTGGATGCTCTGCACATGATGCATCACTTGAGCCAGGCACTGCGTGGCCACACTGCCTTAACACAGCTCTGTGTCCAGGGCAAGGGAGGCGCTTGTCCCCCTGGCATGGTACTGACAAGTGTGGAAGAGATTTGATTTTCATCCTCCCTGCCCAGCAAGAAACAGATGTTGGAAAAGGGACATCTAGACAGCAGCAGTCCTCTCTGGCACCCAGTGAATAAGACCCTCAGGAGAGGCCAGGAGAGCGGGGAGCAGAATAACGATTGCCCCTCGCACAGTGTGCAGCGCTTAACTCCAAACACTTGTGAGTTTCTGATCCTCCGTCGCAGAGAGGTCAGTGGGAAAAGCTTTGGTGCAGCTCTGTGACTTGAGGTTTAACACCAAAGCTGTGTTCTAACGCCCAGCACACCCCGTAACAGGGGAAGAAGTTTGTTTCCCATGACAGCTTTTCCTGCGCCCAGGAGCTGAGCTGAGCTGCGCTGCTCGTGCAGGTTCCTGGCTCGGCAGGGGCTGCTGCATGCATCAGGAGAGCTCTTCCAAACTGTCCTAACCATGTCCACATGGAAAGGAAGGGGAGGGAGGAAACGTTTTAACCCATGTCTTGCCCAGTCTCTGCTGTAATCATGTCCTGTCTCTTCTATGTTTCTGAATAACTGAAACTGAGGCTGCTGGGGCTTATTTGCTAGTGACTGTGTGTTCAGCTTTGTGAAATGTGTAGGTATGAAAGACTGCTTACCTTGGGGAGTTTGTGAAGTGGAGAAAACAGGAAATTGTATTTTGGGCAGTACTGTAGCAGATGGTTTTNTTTTTTTTTTTTTTTTTTTTTTTTTCTTTTTTTTTTTTTTTTTTTTTTTTTTTTTTTTTTTTTTTTTTTTTTTTTTTTTTTTTTTTTTTTTTTTTGTGGATTTTTATGACGGCATAGTAAAAATGTTTCCAGCCAAGGAGGGTGAGGGATGTGTTTCCCAAACTTCTGAGGCATTGCTCAAATGCTGATTTGACGGCACTGCGCTCAGCCCCACACCGGCTGAGGATGCACTGGCTGCAAGCCCACCATGTGCCTCAGAGGACCCAATTTAAATACTTCCCAGCTGAATGTCTCAGGAAAGCTCTGTGAGGTGGCCGTCTGTGGGTGAACATCAGGTGCACCAGAGAGCAAAGGAATAGGAAGGGAAATGTGTCCAGAGCTCCAGGCGCTGCTCTCCTTCAAACCAAATTCCTCCAGCAGCCAGATCCCCCACCGCTCCTGTTCATAAAAAGCAAATGACTTCTCAGATTTATTAGTTACCTCCAGGTGCAATTTATCAATTCCAGGCTGGGCCCTGCCCAGGCAGCTGTGGAGAGGCCTGTGTCTTTGATTAATGCGCTATCCCACACAATGGTGGCAGGTCTCTTACCGGGATTTAATTCTAACAGATTCTTAAAAATAACAAGAAGCATATTCAGCAAGCTGTTTAAGAGGACACAGAGCTCTAGAAAGCTTTGAAGTGTTTGCAGAAGGGACTGAGGAAACCTTCATTGGAGCTGGGGAATGGGCAATGGGAGAAAAGGGAACAAATCCAACAGCTCATAATGGAAACAGGAGACCAACTGTTTTCTAGAAGCGATGGGAAACAAGATCTCAATAAGAATAACCAGAAAGGTTAAGAATTGGCCTTTTGCAAACAGAAGGGATTCCTCTGAATGATGTGGTTTTTGGTTATGAAATCATTGTGAAAAAATGGAGGGAAATTTATTGGAAGAAAATAAGACAAACTGGAAAAATCTGAGGCAAAAAAGGAAAAGCCCCCGAACCTTGGACTGTAGTATGGAAAAACGCCAGTACGTCAGTGCAGCCCTTCCTCCTCCCTGATGCTGGGTCCTCCACAAACGTGCAGGACTGTAGCAAGAGCGTTCCTTTTTCTATCTTCAATTTCTTCTCCTTTTAGCCACGGCCAAAAGTGACAATGTTTTGTGGAGAGACACCTTTTGGAGTCAAAACTAGGATGAATTCTTGATCCTTTGGCCCTTTTTCCCAGATGGAATTATACTCATCTCTCCCTTTCAGCTCTGCTAAAGCAGCTTTCCAACAGTTCAGTGTCAGCGCAGGAAAGCGGCAGAGGGCCACCTCAAGGTGAGGGCAGGGTGGGTTGTTGCTTTCCAATGGCATTGGGATGCTGGACCAAGGCAGGTTACAACTCCACCAACATCTTCGTGTCCTCTCCTTGCCTGCATCGGCTGCTGATGGCCCTCTTAGCTGCTGCAGTTTAATGTCAGCATGACAAAGTGCTTTCACACCCTTGTTAAGCAAGAACACCACAACCCAGTTAAAGGGCAGTGTACTCCAAGATTTCAATGCGTATTTATGCCATCTATTTTAGGTAGCTACTTTCAGATCCTTCTGGTCAGATACGCATCTCTGGAAGGTGACTCACAACACCCAAAATAGATGCCTGTTCTCAGACATCCTCTCTCCACACTAATTATAGAAGGAGGCTGGAGAAATTAAGATCCTTGTTGCAGCACATGGAGGATGGTGCATGCAGGAAGGGCCGTTAACACCCTCTTTGTTTTCCTTGACATTAGGAGTGAGAAGGCTGGGGTGCATGCCCAGCACGTTGGTTTGCATCCTTCCTGCAAGCTTCAGAGAAAGGTGTGGAGGCAAGGAACAAGATTTGCCCCATTGCATTCATCCTTCAGAGCAGGGATGCCACAGCTCAGGATGGCAGCCTGGAGTCTCTCTCCCCACTTTGCATAGCTGCCTTTGGAATCACAGTTGAAAATTAACCCAAGAGTTAGCCATTTGTAAGCCAAGCTGACAGGAAATTGCTGGCTTTGTGCAGAAGAAGTCATTACCTTAAGCTTTATTGCTGTGTGCAGAGTTTACTTGTGACAAAGTAAATGTTCAGAGATGTCTGTAAATAGGGCTGGGATATTGCTGTGTTAACAGCTCTGTGGTAAGCTATCAATCAGCAGAGCAGTATGAAAGAAAGCATTAAACTCCACTGCTGTAAGCACAGAGGCTCCTCCAGGCACACGTGGACACGCATCCCGCATCCCGCTCACTTGGCACCGGTGGGTTTTGGACCACATGGCAGGCAGACGGGGGCTTCCGCCCTTCCTCCCAATGTGATTTTCAGACAGCTCTTGGAGGGCTGAGCAGAGCCTATCTGGGGTTATGTGGGAGGTGTTGTAAAGGATGTTTGGACCTAGAGGTGTTTGGATTTGAGTTTTAGGCAGGTTTACATCAGGGTCCTGGCTGGTTTGTTCTACAGTGGTGTGTGATGGTGATTTCCTGCCAGTGTGGCCAGAGAGCTCCTTGAGCTGCAACCAGGATGTGCCACAGCACTGATGTGTCCTTAGAGGAGGCAACACTGCCTGGGACAGAGCAGGGCGTGCTGGGTAGGGACCAGATGGAAGAGTGGCTGAGTACAGCAATGGTCTTTGGGACCCCTGTCACTGTGGTTGGAGCAGCGGTGCCTTTGAGCTAGCGTGCCATCTTGGTTTTATTTGGGGTTTTGGTGCTGTCCATTAACTTTACGCATGTGGAGGGGAGAGGGATTTGTTTCCATTGTGCCAGCATAGACCTCAATTACAACAAATGAAGTAGGAGGACGTGTCACCTGCATGGCAGGAGAAGCCGTGCTGGGGGGGGGGGAAATGCATGTCCTGAGAACAGGCTGATGGCTGTGGCTGCTGTGTGTTTAGATGACACAGGCAGTGCCCAGAAGAAGCACCCCCTGCGCCCACCCCTGGCTGCAGGTCAGGGGCTCTGGCAGCCAGGAGCCCTGGCTGCAGGGTGCTGAGCTCCCTTCAGCTTGCACAGCTCTGGCAAGAGAGAGATGTGGGTTTCTGGCTTATCTGTGCTTTCTCAGGGCAGCCGGCAGCCTGCCTTAACGCCATCTGAGCACTTCAGGATGTCTGGAAGTTTTTATGTGCTTCTTCCCTTGGAGTCAGCCCCCACTTCTGACGCTGTTTTTTGCCGAACCTGTGGCAGCCCACTGCAAGCCTGTTTTCTGGGCTTTTCCTGCTTCTGCCCCTTGTGTGAGTGATAAGGGCAGATGGAATAAAAGCACATTGCTTGAGGGGTCACACCAGAGGAATTTCCCAGGCATTGGCTACACAGGGCAGGACTGCTGTTCTGCAGCAAGGGGCAGAGACCGCGGAAGCTAGAGCCTTGTGCTGGCTGCTTTATGGTGGCTGCTTCCTCTGGGACAGCAGAGCTGCTCCATCCGTGGGCTTTTGCAGGTGTTACAGTTTAGGCTGGTGTGGGAAAGGAAAGGGAAGGGTTAAGAGGTGACAACATAAATCAGACCTTGCTGCAGATTTCCTCTTGCAGCCCTTGCCTGTCCTATGCCCAGATGTTGCAGGGTTTTCTATAGGCTGATAAAACCATGTTTCCCCATAGTGAAACCTTAATATGGGCATGAGAGTTGATGCTGCTCTCACTGTTTGGGCAGTGAGGGGAAGAAAGAAATGGAGTAACGATTTTGCTGCCTTCCAGCCTTGGCTCAGGATTGCCCATGGCTCTGATGCTGGATAGGGAATTTGGTTTTTGCTTTCTCTTCTGCAGCTGCCCTTTTCCTGCAAGCAAGTCCCTTTTGCACGCACGGGGAATGGCACTGAGGAGCACCCAATGCTCTTCTAGCAGCCAGACACTTGGCTCCTGCTAGGCAGTGACTCACACAGTGTTTGGCCAGAGTGTGCAAAGTTCCCTGATGACAAGGAACTTTTCCTATTCATCCACAACCATAGCATCCCCATGAGCCCAGCTGCCATGGAGACAACTGGATGGAGAGCTGCATCCCCTTCCAGTTTCCTGGAAAGCTCCTCATCCCCCTGTCCAGGTTCTCCTTATCAGCAGGAGGCAAGGGTCTCCCCTGGCACCTCCCCCGGGACCTCCCCCAAGCTGTGAGGCTTCTTCCCAGCTTCTGCAAGCACTCAGCAGAGCATTTTGAAGGACTCAAGGCACAGCTGAGCCTCAGTGGCAGCAGTAGCTAGGTGACAGCCCCCCATCTCCCCCTGCTTGTTGGAGTGCAGGAAGGAGACCCAGTGACTCCTGGATCTCTGCCCTGGGCAGAGACTTTGCTGGCAGAGTCTCTATAGCTCCTAGGTTGAGTTGAGCCTGCATGTGTGTCTGGGCTGATGGTGAGTTCAGAAAACTGTTCCCAGGGCTGGGTTCTGAGGGATCTGCAGCGGCTCCTTCAGTTGTGGATTCTCCGGTGACTAATCGAGGCTGAGCACACACTGCAGCCTTTTGTTCGGTTGAGGTTACTCATAACATTTCTCTCCTTTACGTGGATGTCTATTTTTGTGAACCTTTGAGGAACTGATTCGTCTCTGAGGCTGTTATCTCTGTCAAATTCGTCTGAAATTGCTCAATGAGTTCAAAGTTGCTGAGGGAGACACAGACAGTGTGAATGTATGAGCCGTAGGAAACCAAACTGACAGGTTGAAATGAGAAATGCTTTAAAACTGTCAAAACATAAAGCCTTCCCAGTGGCCTGACCTGCCTTTTTGTCCATATTATTGGTTCCTAAAACCTCCTGAGATCCTGGCTGCTACCTCAGCCCCTGAGGCTCCCAAGAGCCCCAAGTCACAAAGCATGACACCAGCTGTGCTGACACTGAAAGGATGCTTGGGATTAGCAAGAGATTTGGCACCAGCTTCTCTTGTAGGCTCTCAAGTCTGGGAGAGTGGAAGCCCATGGCCAGAAGCCCATCCACACTGTTACCAATGCACCCTGAGAGGAGATTGCATGAGAAAGTCGTTTGATTCATGTTTCTTTTTGCTAAATGCCTTTGAATGCAAAGAGATCTGACACCAGTTAATTAGACACAGGTGTATGTTAGAAAAATAGTTACAATAATGAATCTCCTTTTACTGATCCCTGCTGCTGTTCCATCAGCACTATCTCATCCATTCACAGGATGGTTAATCTTTTAGCTAGTGCTTGAAGCGTTTTACGCAGGGAGCTATGCACCATCAAATAGAATGAATGACCCTGTTCCTCTTCCCTATCATGGCTATCAACCAGAGCTGTCTCTGGCACAGCTTGTAGGTTGATTTCTGGTTGAATGTTAGAGGCAAAATTCATCTGTCCAAATGTAGACATCTAATCGTGGATGTCTACATCAGAGTTAGTTGTCTAGACTCTTGTTTATAGGAAAGAAATGGGCACCCTAAGGACATGAGTCATTGTATGCTAGAGTAGATGTTGAAAATAGGCCAGATGAATCATTCTCTAACTGGGCCTCTTTCTCGCCAGTGACTATACAGGGAGTCCGGATCCACCATGCTAGGGGAGCAAAGGTATCTGTAAAGTACGGTGAGACACATCCCGGGTGGATGTCTTTCTGGGTGTGCATAGTCAGCTGCTCTTCTGTTTGCACATCTTTCTGGCATCTTTCTGCCCACTTCTTCCTGCTTTTTTCAATACAAATTAACCTGGGACTGGGATACCATTTTGTCCCTGTGCCTTCCAAAGCAGTTACATAAAGCATGAGCTCCAAGCACCTCTCTTCAGCACCATCAGATCAGAGTCACCTTTATTGCAAACCTACAGCAGGCCTTGAGTCTCTTATTTATACTCCTGGGCATCTCTCCTTCTCCCTCTAGGAAAATGCTGCAGGGGCTCTGCTTTCCCTGCAGCCAGGTGCATGCATTGCTGGAGTCCCCACCAGGGCTGTGGTCATTGCCCTTTTCCATCTCTGTTGTAATGCTGAGGCAGACAACTGGCTGGGACAGTCTCACTGCAGGTTAGTGCCACCCGTGTTCAGCTGGCCTGCCGTAGCTGACTGGTGTCCCACAGCCCCAGCTGGGAGGTCAGGGATGTTAGCCTGAGCCAGCATCACCCATTTCCTTCCACTTTGCTGTTCTTTGTTAGGTAAAAGAAATGTGTAAGGCTTCCAGCGGATCCAAATCCTTCCAAGTGAGCTTGGAAACTAGTTCTAGAAGCACGGCATTATTTTAACAAAACTAGTCTTGTGCTGATAAACGGGATAGTGGGAGGGGAAAAATAAACTATTCATAGTACATGGTGCAGGAGATGAGGGAGAGAAGGAAACTGAAGAGTGTAGATAACATCTGTGCTGCAGGTGTTTTCTCAAGTTCTGAGTGTTTTCCTTTATCTCCTAGACAGACCATCCAGATATGCTCATTAGTCAGTTTAGGTGAGCACTGTTTTTTTTTTTTTTTTCTCAGTAGTGTTATCTAGGCTCTCTGGCCTCAGCAAAATCTCAGCTTCTTTATTTTCTTCATCAGTATTTTATTAAAAAATCCTCCCTGTGTGAGGGCTAACGGGTGTGGATGTGCCTATGGTGGTATTGAGACTTGCCTTTGCCTTCAGTCGGCTAGACTGAGCCCTAGATCTGTATGCTGAGCTCTGGCCTTTGTGAGGCTTTGTGCCCAGAGCTTATGAAGGGTGAGGGACATGGAGCTGGAGGGCTGTGTGGGGTGTGGATGTTTTGGGAGGAAAAAGAAACGTCCCTCTGCCTGCGAGGCATCAACCTTGGGCACGTGGGCTGCAACAGGAGCACTCCAGGAGCCTGCTTCCTTCTCTGCAGTCACAGCTGACTGGGGTGACTCAGAGGTGTTTTCCCTCCCATCACCGAGGTTCAGGATTGGCCTATGCTAATATGACTGAATGTCCATCTTTCATCTGATGGTGCTTTCATATTAAATGAGCTGGCAATTCCTGTCCAGTTCCTGGTAGGCTAGCATATACCTTGGTAGGAAGGCAAGAGCTGATGGTGACCAGCAAGGCTGGCCTTTGGCCAGCTGCTTCAGCTGGCCAGCATCAGGTCCCACCTCCTCTGGACAGTGGTGCTGGTCGGGACAAACCTCTGCTCTGACGCTGCACCACATTCCACAACTCATTGCTTGACCCAGCTCTTCTCTCGATATCTGACAGGCCCTCTGTGCTTTCTTCTTACATCTAGAGTTAACCTTACAACTAAAGCTCAGCAAACCTCTCAACATCCATTTGTTCCTGGAAACCTTCTCACTGTAGTGATACCTATATGCACACTCATCCAGCTAATACTGAGTTGAGATTTCACTGATGTTCAGAAATGTCAGTACTAAAGCTGAAGCAGATGGTGGAGTGGGATTCAAGCAATAATACAGAGATTTTCACAAAATTATGAAGCACTATAATGGATCACCTGAGGATGCTACAAGACCTACATCTCTGGAGAATCTTTAGGAACTGTGGATGTTAGTCAGGGATGCCCCCAGACCTGGTCCTCCCCTCGAGAAGGAGGACGAGCTGTGTGCATTCCTGGTGTCTGCTCCAGTCCCAGGGAACCCAGCTGAGAATCTCAGCAGATACTGAAAGGGTGTAAGGTGTAGCAACAGAGAAGAAATGTTCAAAGGAAAGAACGTATCTCAGATTCAGAGCTGATTTCTCAGTAAACCCTAGGGCAAATCCTGCCTCCTTGAGGGGTTTGAAATCAGGCAACAACTTTGACCTAACGGTACGCCTGATTCTCAGGACAGGAAGAAATCAGACTGCACTTTCCTTGGGGCAGAGCTGTGGGGGTTTGTTTTGTGTTGTCTGACCCACATTGGGGCACCTTGCAGACCCCACTATGCGAAATTTCCTCCTAGCATTTAGATACTTCTTATAAAACCAATAATAATAATAATATTACATGGGGAGCAGTCGCTGGGCTTGATCTGATCCTCAGTTAATTTGCATGAAGTGCTTTTCAGTTCTCTCTCTAACGCCCAGTCTGCGTGTTGCTCATTTCCTCTAGTAGAGAAGGGAGAAGCACGTGCAGCAGAAACAGAGCAAGCCAATAGAAATGATCTGACAGAGGGAAGGAGAGGAATGTTACAAACAATCACTGCTTTGGCTGATAAAGGCATCCTTTGCTTGCATGTTGTAGGAGTCTACAGTTTTCCTGGGCTGGAGAGAAGAATGGAAGAGAAATATATGCACAACATAAGCATTTCCACCTTTGATTTTAGTTCCACAATATTTTAGCACTCATTCTAGTTTTGTATCATTTGAGGAAGAGATCCAGGCCACCTAAATGCGATCTCCTGATGCTTTGGCAGGGATGCAGGACTCCCATTCTCCTGATACTGGTGTCTACAGCTGTGGGAAGCTGACTTGGGGTGAAGCAGGGGCAGAGGAGCTCCTGCAGTTGGCACCACCTTATTTTCCAGTGGCTGCATTTCCCCAGAGCGACCCATCACCTAAGCGGTGTCCTTCCTGAGCTTCTGCAGCTATTTAAGAGGCAGAGAGCAGCACCGTGGTGAGGGAAGTCACGCCCCGGAGTGCCATGTTGTCTGCCCCAGTCACATGCTGCTGGGTCAGTAGGCGCTGGTGGAATGTTCCTACTGGTCCTGCTGCTCCAGGCCCTGGGACAGCAGGCTGCTGTGTCAGGCTGCCTGGCTTTCACCCACTTCTTACATCCCAAGTGGCAATGCCACTTGTAGTGACATGGCATCGGAAATCCCCAACATGCAATTGCATGAGAAGGTCACAGCTCAGTCAGAACAGCGCATTAAACATTAAACGCTCCATTTGTACGCACTCGTGGCGTCATGCCAAGATGAATTTGAAATGATTAAATCTCCAGCCGTGTCGGCGTCTTTCACAGAGACATAAAACACTTTGCTCTGCTAGTCAGCGTGCTGATGTTGTGCTGAGGACAACGGGCTCGTACTCTGGGCTGCGTGCATCTCGGCGATTTGTCATTAAAATGCATCTCTGGCTGGGACACGCTCCTGGGCTCCCAGAGGTTCCAGCTGCTGCCTGGATGAGATGCTCGGCTGCTGCCACCAGCTGCGTGACTCACCTCGGCCTCCCGTCACCCAAGCGAGACAAAGACAATTGGAAGGCAGGGAAGAAAACAGCAAACTGTTGACCACATTGTAAATCCAAAGACATGGCGACAACAGGGTTTAGCTCGTTCATGCAGGAAGCGTTGTAAATGATACCACAGTGCTCAGATTCAGTGCTTGCTGGGAAGGAAATCTCTTTTGGTAGCTTGCACCTGCTGGGTATAAAAAGAAAAGGATTGGATTTCTCAGTTTTGCAGGAGTCTATTTTTTTCCTCAAAAGGCAGCATATTTATAACTCTAGTAAAACTGCAAAAAATTGTAAATAATAAGAGCTTTACAAGAGGAAAAAATTGATTTCTGGATCTGATCAGAGCAAAGCTCTTAATCTTTGCTACTTTTTTTATAGAATCGCTGTCTTTGTGGGCCCAGGACCTAACATTTTATTCAGTCCATACTCAAATGGAAGACTGCCAGGAAGTGGAGAAAATATTTTATATCTCTCTTTTCTTGATTAAAAAAAGAAAAAAAAAAAAAAAAAGAGAGAGATTTGGGTCAATCATTCTTTGTTTTTTTTTTTTGTCCTCCTTAGGTGACATGAGCAATTGCGGGTTTTGTGACCCCTGAACTAGGCACTTACAGGAACACTACTGTGAGTGCAGAGCTGGGATCCCTCACCCTGTCCCCGCTGCAGGGCAGCAATATGTGCAGTACGAGGTGACCCAGGTGGGCAATGGGGGCACCGACTGGGGCAGCCCTAGCTTTTGGCAGCTGTTGTAGAGCTTGTTGCTCCTGGGCTCGGATGAGTGCAGCCCTGGGAGTTCTAAGCAGAGTGGCAGTGCATAATCCCAGCCATAACGAGCAGATTTGCAGATGATGTGCCAGAAGGTGGAGGAGAGGTTAAACCTCATCCTGGAGGCTCTGGGTATGTATGTCGTGTCCTTCAGTCCATCCCCACGGCTCCAGTCCTTATCCTTCTCTGTGACATGCTCAGCTTTTCAAGCTCACTTAGAAAATTGCTTGCTAATTGCCCAGCTTTCGCTAGCGTGCCCATATGCCTCAGGTGGATGAAGTCCACCATAGGAACATCAAATCTAACCCTGAGGCCAGCCTGCAGAGGATCGCTAACAGTGCTCAAGCAGTGCTGCAGTGAAAAGTGCTGCATGCAGAGTGCAGATGGCATGCCCATGGACTGAGCCAATGTGCGTGAGCAAATCCTCCCCTCCTGCAACCTCATGAACCATTTGCATAGTGGTCTAAATACAAGAAGATGAGAAAAAGCAGATCTGCAATTGCTCAGAGGGGTCCAGATGTTCACAAAACTGACCTCCGTGTAACATGTGGAGATCTTTTTATGGATCAGTCCACTTGCTTTGTGGTGTGAAAGCGTAGCAGAGGGAATCCTGCTTCGTTTACAACTCAAAGGCCTTGGGGCTTTAAGCAGCAGCAGAAACAAGTTCTGCAAATGTGTCTGAAAAAGTCTGCAGAAGTCCCTTCTGATGGGACTCTGAATCAAACAGTGCTCTGGAGAGGATCTGCTCCTTCAGCGGAGGTCCACAAAGAGTGAAAGGCCTTAAGCTTGAGGGGAAAAAAACCCAAACAACTGGACCAGCTTTTCTTAGAATGAAAACAGGGACATTGAACTTTGCAAATGGAGAAAATGCAAAGCAGCTGTCTGCACTCCCTGCCCTCTGCCGGCCTGCAGGTGTGTCTGTGCTTCCAGAACCGGTGTAACTGGGTGACTGCAGGAGCTGCGGCACCCTGCCCCATTCCCTCTGCTCCCTAGGAGCATTCCTCCTTCCCCTGGGCAGCCTCTGTCACCCCTGACCAGTGCACTCCCTGTAAAGGAGAAAAACACCAGCACCAGCAGGGAAGGAAAAGCTCACGTGCTGACTGCCACGCTGCTGCAGTGTAGCATGTTTAGGAGTATGGTGTCTGGAAATTTGGCAAGAAACCCTCTCTGCAGACTGGCGTGTGATCAGGAGATACTCAGGCAACAAAGACAGGGAAATCAGCATCTAGAGCTCACTCTGTGGCTGTCACTGAGCCAGCCTGGTCCAACACTTCACCTCAATGCCCAAACGCTGTGGAGGCAGTGGCTCTACCCTCACCTCGCTCCTGGCAACAGGATCTCACAGATGTCTCGGTATTTCAGTTTCCTATTTGTTAATAAGGCCAGAGGCTTTGAAAAGTCCTGTCTGACTTAATCCCTATTGATCACAGATCCAAAAGCCCTGATGTGAAGGAATTTTAAATTTCCAGCCGCTGGCTGCTTAACAACTTCTGACTTCAAAAGCTTAAGGAGCTTCCTTTTTCTTTTAAACACACTTTGTACTTAAGGAAAATACAGTTGGACCCTCATTAACATGCACATCTCCTGTAACGATACAAGCGTTTATAGTGAGAACGCTCAGTTCTCACGCCATGTGCACATATTTCATTCACAAAATCAATAGGCAATAAGCAATTTCTGATCTTTATGGAGATGCAAGGGCATGTTTTATGCAGTCTCACAAGGTAGGTGTAAAACGGATGGTGTTGAGAAAACAAGCAAGTCTCTGGGCCAACTGCTGGGGCTGCTGCACTGAGCCAGGCACCAGCACCGTGTCTCTCCAGCCCAGGGACGCAGAGGTCTGGTCCCCACCACAATGGGCCCTGTCACAGGGTGACAACCTGAGTTATAGCCCAGCATCAGGGAGCATGAAGGAATCTGGAAATGATTACGGAGCAAATGGGGGAGACTGCAGAAACCACGCTAAACCCCTGGGATCTCCAACATCAGAATTTACACAGGTTTATGCCTGAACTTACCTTCAAAGTCACACTCTTTGAAAGGAGTTGACTTCAAACCTGGGGGACACACAAACCTGTGGGACTGAAAGAGAAGCTGAGCAGAGTCAGGCTGATACACCAGAGATCTGCAGCCTTCCTGCACTTCTCATGGCAGGGGCAGAGCCGGCAAGCAGGGCAGCTTTGTCCTGCACTAGGGGAGCACCACATATCCCAGGGGAGAACTGCGTGTCCAGGGGGTGGCAGGGAGCACAGGGAGAGCGGTGAGAGCTGTGAGGATGATGCTTAATGGAAAGCGATGCGAGTGGGTGTCACAGCCTCCTGAAGACAGAGTTATTTTGGATGCGAATGCTCAGGGGAGCTTTGCGGAGGTTCTTGTATAAAACTGAGAGCTGGTATTTCTGAGGGTTTTTTTGCTGTGTTTGTGTCAGAAAGAGAAAAGAAAACGTCTCCCCCCCCTAAGCAGCCTCTTCACAGATCGGCAGGGCATCTAAAGAAAGTGAACTAAGAGCGCATGCAAAGTGCAACTGCACACCTTCCAGCTTCTGAGCCAAATGAAGTGGGGGTCCCAGGTGCACCCGCTTTCTGCACTGACCAGTTCTGAGTCACCTCCTTCTGGAGAAGTTATGAGGCATAGCGAAACCCCGTGGTCTCAAAGTGTTTACAAATGGTGCAGGAAGGCACTGGTCCAAGTAAGTCAATAATGTTTTTTTGGTAGTGAGCCACACTGAGTTGTGCAGCACCAGTCAGAAGACCAGAACTGTGGGTGGAGATAACAGGAAGCTGCATCAAGCCACGCAGAGCAGCATGCGAGCCTGGGATTGACGCTGGGCTTAGAACAGATCTCCGAGGATTCAGAATCATGTTTCTTGAAGGTGGCAGGAAACCTGGTGCTGAGCTGATCCTCAGTTTTTTTCCTCTGATGACATTGTTTACAGATATGAAAACTGAGTGCTGTGGGTCAGGATGAAATAGCTGCACGGTTTGCTTTGAGATAGTTAGATGAGGAGGCTTCCCTGCACTCTCCTGGGGGGAAAGACACATCCTGGATTTCCATTCATTCTGGATCGTGTCTTTAGTGGACAAGGGGCTGCGAAGCTGCAGCTGGCAGGCTGGCTCTGCAGCTCTCCTCCTTTGGGCCATTCGCATGCATGGCCTTGCACCAGGCATGCTGAACTCCCGCACGTGTCCCAGGCTCCTTGGCCCCAAAGTTTCAGGCTGCTCTACCATGCAGTATTGTAGTGGCCCGTGGGTGTCTTCCTGAACCTGAGTTGTGCCCTGATGAAACATTTGACAAGTAGAGAATCACAGAGGCGTTATTTGTTCATGTCAGAAGGGACTGAAACTTTCCTGGTTTCTTGTTTATTTTGCCAAAACTGTGAGCTGATGAAACAGACTTTTTCTTTGACCTTGGTTTTTGTTTGTGCTGCAGATCCCCAAAGACCGAGGAAAAGAAGAAATATCTCAGTAGTAACTGTCTTATTAACAGAAAGTATCTGCAGAAAGAAGAACAATGTGTTCTGGCCTAAACCCACAGCTGTGGCCACCAGCTGTGACAGCCCTGTGTTTCCAGCCTTGCCGTTACCACATTATTTCAGGGGGAGCTTTAATGGAGAGAGAGAGAGAGAGAGAGAGAGCAGCACAAGGGGAGTCTGGCTCAGGAACAACCTGCTGCAATCCACAGAAAGCCTCTCGGGTCAATGAAGGACTTCAGCAGCTCTGATCTAAGGGCTCAGCAGCCAAGGGGAGGATTTGGCACTTGGGAGTGCGATGAGAGCTGGGATCTGGCGAGTGAAGATGCGCTCAGCAGCAGAGATGAAGCATGTGCCTGCCAGTCACATAGGTGTGGAGAGCCTTTGGCCAGACTCTAAACTTCTCATTGGAGACCATTGCTGCTCTCTTTCTAGTACTTTGGTTCTTTTATACTAAAGTTTTATTTTAGATATTGGGAAGCATCCAGAAGACCCTGGCGTGGATCTTGTTTGGCTGTTTCCCAAATAACTCTGCTCCTTGGGCTGTCTGTGACTGCTGTGGACTCGTGCTCTTTGTAGCTCGTTCCAGTGTTGTCCTCCTTCAAAGTGAAGGCTGTGTAGAGACCTTGGCACCTACTGAATATGGAAAAATATCACTATCTGTTGTTTGCTTGCCCTGCTCCTCTGCATTGTCCCTATGCTGTTGCCTCTCCTCCTGGGAGCTGACTCAAAGCAGGTATCAAGAAGTTCTGCTTTGTCACCCCAGTGGCCTGGCTGCATGGGCTGAAATGAAATGGTTGCACCCTTTGGACCACAGCTGCTCTTTACAGAGTTTGGGTGCTGCTTTGTTCATGAGCTTGGGCTGGAACAGTGTTCTAACAAAACGTAATATGAATAAATAAGCAAAAACACATTCCCCTCACCTCCACCCCAATAAAACCCGTTGTGTATAGCTTTCTCTTACATAACCCATTTGACTGCAAGAATGAATGTCCCTAATTTCTTCTGGATGTTAAGCTTTGTGGAGATTTAAAGGGCAATTTCTCTCTCTTTTCCTCCAGCTCTCGCAAAGTATTACAAAAAGGAACTGCAGTGACAGACAATACTTAAAGGTATGGTTTAGAAGTGATTCATCCATGAAACACAGTGTAGCATATTTTATTGTATTTTACCTAGCAAAAGCTGTGCATTCTAGCCCAGCTCTGTCATACTGCAAGGTAAATTATACTTAAAGGAATCCCAGCCACCTAGCTGAACATAAGTACCCTCTATACAAGAGTTAATGCAGCAGATTTGTACTTAGACATGTATTTGTAAAATATTTAAGCTGCATGGAAAGGGCATCTGTGGGAAGATATGATTACAGGATCACGTAAGTGTAGCTCAGTGCTGTCATATTTTAAGTTTAAGCAGCGATCATTAGGTGCTGATGGCTGATGCTGCAGGCAGGGAGGAAGGGAGGGCAGCGCTCTCAGAGCTCAGTGGGCTGTGGGGCGGGGAGAATGGGATGTAGGCTAAGCCCAGAACCTGCTCCCCCAGCTGCCAGGTGGCCCCAGTGTGAGGGACTGGGTGTTCGCTAGGACCTCCTGTGTGGTCTTGTTTCAGCAGGAGAAAGGTGCTATGGGAAATCGCCTTCTTGTTGTTCATGCTTTATGCTTGCTACGTTCCAGGCAGAAAAGCACAGATGATCTGGAGATGCTTGTCTCAACTTTATAGCAGTAACTTGTCGTTCCAAGGCTGCAAGTGCTTTCCAAATGCACACAGCAATTTCACAAGCTCTCCAACATATCTGGGCAGTGTGTTGCAGCCTCCTGGCACAAAGCATCTCAATCTGCTAATGCAACAGCTTTCAGGAAAGCAGAAAGCCATGGTATTGGTCCTTACTGCAGGGGGGCTGAACTGGACCTGCAGAAAACAACACATACCTCTGCACTCCGTCCACAAAGCTCTAATGAGCTTTAAGCAAGCCAGACTTGAATCTTCCACAGGCTGGAGTCTTACTTATTCACACAGTGCCGGCAGTTTTCAGCCAAAAGGAGAGGAGGACATATTCAGGTACTACAGTATGAGGTAAAGTGTTGGAAACATTTGATTGCAGATGCCTAGCCCTAAATCACACACTGTCTAAATAAGCTCTAACCCACTGAAGCATTTTAGCAGTCTTCCGTTGAATTCACAGAGTTCTGAATGCATGATTAAAGTGAAGTGTATGCTTGAGATCTGCTGAATCATATAGCAAATAAAATATGCAGAGCTGGTCTTTAATATAACCTACTGATTCATGTAAAAACTACACATTTCCCGCAAAGCCTACTTTGAGGTAATTAATGGACACTAAGGTCTTACATTTTTCTTGTGAAGAAGGGCCCCAGGGGATCACAGCAATTTATGTTCAGACCGTGAACGATCCCAATGCGATCTTCCCATGGAGACAAGGCCCCAGTGCTCCCTGTGATAGCCCGGCACTTACAGCTGATGGATGGCTCTGAGCTGCCTCTGGCACCCCACGGGTCAGCAGGGAGGACCTGGCCTTTGGCCCGTCCCTTTCATCCCCTTGTGCTGGACACGTGCCCACAGCATCACTGGTTTTAGGGGCAATGAGGGGTGTCTGCAGCCTGGGGAAGGAAGGAGAGGAGCAGAAGGCCTGCCTTCCTGAACACATTTCCAACATTTTACACGATTGCACCAACCCCCACTGCTGTCATTACAACACTCTTCATGAGCTTCATGATCTGCAGCTCTCATCCCATGTGTCCCAAATGGCCATCTCTATGCATTTATCAAACTCCACCTTAAAACTACATAGACTGGCTGAGCATTCTTTGTCCTGGTGGTTTTGCCCCCATTATTGGTATTCCAGGTCTGTTCCAGAAGCTCACTCTGCTGGGGGCAAACTGTTTAACTTCCCCTGATTCTACTCAGTCTTATGTCAAAATTGCCTGGTAGCTGTTTCCTTTCTTTCTATTTACCCTTCTAAAAATCATTGTTCAGCCCCATTCCCAGCCCTATGTGCTCCTCCACTGGCAGGAAAAGCAGGGAAAAGGGAGGGGATTGTTATGGGCAGCACTGGAGCAATAAAATCTGGGGCATGGTACGAGGAGGAGTGAGCCCAGCAAGGATGAACGCTTGGGGTGTTGGTGGCATTACACAGCTATTCTTTCCAGTGGGGAAGATGTTGTCCAAGCGAAAGGAGTGGCTTTCTGGGGATGCCAGATGTCCCCACCAGGTGATGCCACTTTGTGCTTGGCCTCAAAATGATCTCTTCTGCAAGAGGGCTGAGGATGCTCTGCATGCTTGTATCTATGAGGAGCAACAGGATGAATTTGGTCAGAAAGAGAATTGTTATGACAGTTTTTGTGCAGGATGTGGAGTGCTTGAGCACAGAATTATGTTCACCAGTTCTCAACTCTTTGGCCTTGAAAACACCAAATTTCAGCCTCTGTGTCCCCATCTGTGAAAAACAGGATAGCAATAGTCAGTCATCTCTCCCCAGTGTATTGGGAGGGTGTGGACCTTTTAAACAATTAAAGAAATGATAAGTATCATTATTATTAATCTTCCTGTACCTCAGTTCCCCATTTGTAAACTCTCATAAAGTACATTCTGACTCCTGTTTCCTCATGGAGCTCTGCTTGAGGAGGGCTTGTTTGGAGATGAACCCTCTAGCCACTGGAGCCTGCTTGGAACAGCCTCTAGAAGTGCTGAGAATCCAAAGTTTTGCTGCTTTGAGAGATTTAATCCTATTTATGTGTACTATTATTAATGTTGTACATTCATGTTATTTTTGCAGAATAAGACAAAGGTACTGACTCACTGGATGCACATATGCCACTTGCAAGCATCCCTTTGATGACCAGAGGCTGGTGTCCCCCAGTGTCTCCTCCGGTCGCAGGGCCTCCCTATCACACTCTTTGAGAAGCCCCACTCCCCCCTTTTTTTGGAAATCTACATTTTCTGGTGTCAAGTTTATAGCCTTTACGCTGCCTTCAGCCCATTCACAGTGTAACTGTTGACATCTGAATTGATTTCCAAGACAGAGCTGCAAGTGGTCTTGTAAACAGTTGTCTGTCGGCAACAGTTGTAATTAAAGAGTAGAGAGTGCAAACACAGACCACAATAGCAGCCTGTAGGAGTTACACTGCTGTATCAGCTTTAATGTGAAGAAGCCCTTAGGGCCATATCAGTGCTTACAAGGGCTTGTTGATGGTTTTCCCTCCCTCCTCCCCTCTTCTGAAAGGGAACAAAAAAAAAAACAAAAACAAAACAAACAAACAAAAAAAAATAAAACAACAACATAACAAAGCTTTTCCTTAGGGAAAAGCAAGGAGCTGAGAGTGTGAGAAATGCCACACGCCTTTTTGACAGTGCCCTGGGGGACCCCTCCACAACAGGGTGATGGGACAGAGGCGACATCTCCCTTCTGCAAAAGGACTCTCAGGGCAAGGAGATCTGCGTGGGTCCTGAGCAACCACTGCCTCGCTGGAGCGGGAGGTGGAACAAGCCAAAGGAGGCGAGGATGTGGAATAACCTAGGGATGGACCAGCCGGCACCAAAAAATGCTGGAGATGTGGATGCAGCCAAGATTGCCTATACCTGGAACTGGCTGCAGTTCATCTGATTTCACATTACAATAACCCATGACCCTCTATTTATTTTGTCAGACGTGGATCATTCGACATTTTTGCTCAAAACACATTCTGGAAATGGGCCTGCTGCAATTTGCCTGCAGCAAGACTGAAGTAGATCTCCAACGCAGTGTTGAACCCCTGTCAGCTGCTAAGGAGAGCCCACACCTTGCTTGTCAGCTGCAAGCACTGATCTCTTCACCTGCACGGTCTCTCCTGTCTCCCAGAATGGCCAGCACTCTTCTGTTTAAAAGGAAGTTCTCAAGCATCTGTGATCTTTTGTGTTCTAGTTCTGGGCTCAGATCCTACATGATGTTTTTTGCTGAAAGTGGACTCACAGGGCCTCATCTACAAACAAATACACACAGTGTGGCTGGGAGCACAGCCAAAGTGCTGTGGGAAAGCAAAGGAGTTTGAACAACATAGTAAGAATGCAAAGGATAATAACAGGATTCCTGGGGCTGTCTGGGCTGTGGGAACTGGGAATGCTCCTGTGCTGGGAGAAGACTTGGGTATTTGATGTTCTCTCCTGAGCCCCAGTTTTTCTAGAAAGGAGATGGAGCCATCTGGAAGGAGGCCATAGCTCACTCCAGGAGGGTTCCCCAATCTGGGCTGAGATAGGATTGTAGAGCATGCCACAATCCTGCTTGATAAACACTGTGTTATAAGGCACAGTTACAGGTCCATGTATTTGTCACAGGTCATGCTGCCCAGGTAATGCTTCCTGATTAATCCTGATCCTATCAGTCTCATCAACCCACTCCATGCTCGTTAATTTCTATCTGGTTTCTTACATGCAGTTCAAGAAGAATGACTTGGAAGAACAAAGGAGTGCCTTGCAGAGGTTGCGATTTTACCCACCCTTTCAGTGATGCATCCCATCCTTCAGGAGTGCAGAGGTGAACTGCCTCTTCCAGCAGCAGCACAGTTTTAGGTAGGTGACCATCTCAGAGCCACTGGGTCAGAAGGATAAGAAATGCAAGCAAAAGGGACCAGACTTCCTGGAAGATTGAGTAAAGCCATGGGTTTGTAGTTGGATGCTGATTTGCATGTCTGCTTTGTGCTGATGTAAGGTGTAATTTGCTCCTGTGCAGTTTTTGGGATGAACAATTTCCCCTGAACTGTTTTGGCTCGATTTCAGAACTAGTCAAAGAAAAATCTCTAAATAGGTTTCTGCTCAGTCTTCAGAGCCCTAGTTAAGCAAGCTAAACATTTTCTTGTAGGGAGAGGGGAGGAATACTGTGCATCTCTGTCAGTTCCAAAATTACAGGTTATAGGGTGCTGTCATGGCTAACAGACCCCAAGTACTTCCAACCCCTCGAGAGTACTGTCTGCCTCATATCTCATGTTTCTGTCCTTTCCTGCAGTGACCTTTCCACTTGTGCTCTTCTAAGGTGTGCTTGACTGAATTGCCCTGCAGTGCAGCTGTGTTCCCCTTCTTGTCCTTGGAGAGAGTAGGGGTCATCACTTACACCTTTGTCAGCCAGCTATGTGTACTGACCACTATGCTTCTTAAAATACAGTGCTGTTGACTTTGCAGACGGCTCAAAGTGAAGGGAAAAGTTTTAAGGGTTTCAGGTCCACATGCTTATCTGCCCTGTCCAAAGCCTGGCTGCTCCCTTACAGCAGAATAAGCCCTGTGTGTCGTGATCTCTGTGTTACTTCAGCTCTCCCTGATCTCTCCTTGCTCTGTTAATCTAGCAAGGTTGTTTTCCCTGAGCTTGGCTTGTTTGTCAAGTGAAGCATCATACAGTGCCTGGAGCCAGGATGAAGCTCTTGAAACTCGATAGTTGTGTGCTGCTGCTTCAGAAAGCTCGATTTTCTTGGGGTGAGTTATTCTGAAGTAATATTTTCTTTCCTGTTTATTTTTACTGACAGATCTTCTGCTCCTCTCGTGCCCTATCACATTAAACCATTTATGCAGAAAGTAAGCAGTCTGGGTTTGTCCTTATGACTTCACTGGAACCAGTTGCTTATTCCTGTCATAATTCTGCCAGCAAGTGCTTCAGAGAGAGAAATGATAAACTACCCACTGCAGTTGCTACATTTTACTGCGGAGTTGTAAGTGAAATCACATCCTCATTTTAGGTTAATGGTCTGATACATGAATGCTGAAAGCTGTCTTTGAGTTTCATCCTGTGAAGTGCTGCAGCACCCAGAGGGAGGAGTGAGTCTGGAGACCACCTCCTTTACAAAAGTGAGCCTCTGGCTCTGCAGCAGTGTCTGCATCTACAGAAGCTGATGAGCATGGTGTTGCCTCTGAACAGAAAAACAAGCTACGACCACATGGGGGACAAAAGCAAATCTTTGAATCAGCTTTCTTCTCTTTGTTTCTTCCAGCACTGACCTCCATGGGCCACAAAGAGAAGCCTTTCTTCCTCACTTCAGCAGTGGTCTTTGAAGTTTCGAAGCATCCTCCAAATGCTGATTTCCTTGCTCTTCCACAGCACTAGAAATAAATGCAGCACAAGTCTTCCTTCTTTACAATGTTTTTTTCTTAACTGCCACATCCAACTGTCTCTTCAATCTATTATCTCTTAATATATCTCTTAAAGAATTACTCATGGGACTGCCCTTTTTTGTTGTCTTGAAGGCAGTCCCTATTACTCCACAGCATGGAAACCAACTGGGAAAGTAATCTATGCAAATTGCACGTACTTTTCTGGCTGAATCGCATTCCCTTTGCTCACGGTAATGAGTCACTTGGCATAAAGCGGACTGTTACTATGAATGGAGGGAGCATATCAGGGCTCTGCTTCTCAAGAATTGCTTCTGCTTGCTGAATCTCATTTAGGCCTGGAACCACAAGGGGTAAGGCTCTGCTGTCAGCCTCTCTGTGCCTCACTGACTACAGTTAATCAGATTTTCACTGGTGTGACAGGGGAGAAATGGTCCCAGGCTCTTGTTAAAGTTGGACACTGAAGATGATGGTTCTCAGGCAGTCATCAAAGCTATCTGATGCAGTTCCCAAATACTGCCCACATGGTCTTTTTCCTGTAGTAATACCGAGACTAAACCAAGAACTGATCTCAGTGAAGAGGAAGGTGGAAGTCCCATCCCATACGTGGTGTCTGGCAAGTGACTACTCAAAACGCATCCTGCCTGGCTTAGGGGACTAATTCCTGCAGTCAGCTGCCATCTGAAGACTAGTCGTTTTTGTATCTCAGCACTGGAACAGAGCAACCTAAATTGAATTACCACTCTGGAAAATCTTATTTTCATGTGGTTGTTGTTGGTGGTTTTTGTTGTTGTTGTTGTTGTTGTTGTTTTTTTCCCTTATGTAGTAATTACCTCAATAACAGATGAAGAGATCTGGTTCCTAGACCAAAAGCACAGCTATCAGAAGAGCTAGAATTTCCTACTCACAGCTTTGTAAGTGCTACAGCAAAAGAAACTCCTGTGGGCATAACATATTACATTTCCCGCAGCCTTACATAGGCTTGCATAGCTTTTTCTTCACCAGAATACCTAATTCTTATTTATTGTAATGGAAACAGACAACTGACACTGAAGTATTATGACACCACCGACTGATAGTAGGATGACACTTTACAATGTCACTTTCTTGTGAGAATAGCTATTCTATATTATGAGTGTAGTGAATTGAAACACACCCTTTAGAAAGATGCCTAATCCCATTTTCAAATCTCCAAGTGATGCTGCGGCCCCTATCTTGTCAAGTAAGGTCTTTAATTGCCCTTACTGCTAGGACAGGGCATTTTATTTCAAGATAGATGTGTTTTTTCTTTTCTTTGCTTGTCTTTTTTTTTTTTTTTTTTTAATTTAGAATCATTGACTTGCTGTGTGACCTTGGATGAGAAGGGATGGATCAGTTGTTTAAGGCTAAATTGATCTTGGAATTTATGTAGCAATATACCCACTCCGGAGAGCCTCCAGGGTTCTTTTAAATGAGTGAACCCTGGATGGATTTTCAGGCTGTGTTCTTATTTTTTGTGTGTGCTATGTGGGTATCATTTTGTGTTAACATTGACCTAGGGTATAAGTTCCATCAGGCAGGTGGCCTGGGCTCAGTCTGTGCCTGTGATGGAAGGCAAGACATTTGACCAGAGCTGTGTCTGCTTTCTGTGTTGACAGAGTGGCAATATTGATTCCTGACTTTCAGGAGCTGCAGTAAAGATGAACCTCTGCATGCTTTTCTGATATCACGTTATTCTGTAGGTACTAATGAGTGAAAATACCACGGTTATGTTCCCACTGAAGCTGTATGTTTGTTAGCATACCCTTAGCTTACCTGACCGTCTCATTTTGCACTGCTTTGCAACAAATCTCACTCCAAATTATAAGTACAGTCTGAGTGACAGCACAGGTGAACCATCACACATCTGTCATCAGAGCAGCATTTAACTAATTAGGAGATAAATGACAGTGCCATTAAAAGCATTTTGAGACCAGTGAAAAATGTTGCAGTAATGACAGAAATCACATACAGTACCAGTCACCGAAATGGCTGACGGGTCTGCGCTGTTCTTGGAGTGTTTCTTAGCATGGGGGAAGCTCATAAGCTTTAAAGCAGCATCTCTCTGCCCTGATCTAGACAAATTACCTTTGTACCTTGATCCAAACAAACCCTGATCTCTCTGCTGCCATTGAACTCACCTTGTCTGAAACCTAATCTGACTACTTTATTCTACCTCTGCAGTGGGAATTCACTCTGTCATTAGCATTTCAATCTGTTTAATTCACTGAGGGTCACCGAGCAATGTAACAGAATCCATGCTAAGCCACCACTGGCAATTTAGCTGTCAGACAGTCTCACCTTCTATTTTTAGTTGCACTCAAATTCCTTGCTTGGGGGGGGTGCACACTGAATTTCTGGATTAGCTTCCCCCGATCCCTGTATTGTATCACCGTCAGTTATCTTTCAGTAGGGAGTCCTATTTACATTGTTCTGTTATACTGAATACAGCTTGTCGAAGTGTGGACGGAGTACTTGGGCACTTTATCCACAGGCCAGTAACTCTGGGATTAAGCCCTTGCGTTTAGAGCTGCAAGCACTTGGTATTGCTGTTGTGATGAAAGTGTTTGTTAAAAACACCTTTTGTAATTGCCTAGCTAATACCTCCAAAATCTTGAGATCTGATGGTTTAGGCTGGGCAGTCAGTTCCATCCTTTGGTTCTCTTCATATGCTTCACAGCACCAGATCCTTCTGCTTGAGTAGGCCAAGAGTAGCGCTGCCAGGGTTCATATTTTCAGAAGTAAGGGTTTAGATTAAGGCATGCAACTGTACCATTTATTTCCTAAAGGGTTATTTCAAGCAGCTGTTCTCCCTGGCTTTCCGTGTCTTTCACTCCTTTTCTCCTGCACAAATTCCACTGCATCTTAGCTTTGTATTTATTTGCTCATGCCACACTACTCTCCCCGAGCTCTATGTTCTAATGATCTTTTTAGTAAGCACATACGCTATAGCATATATTTAGTTTTGAACCAGCTTATGGCTCTCCTTAGGTGCAATTCAGAGCAGGAAGCAATTTGTTCTTGTTAATGAAGCTGTGTACATGTGCATGCTTTGCCTGTGTCAGCCACAGTTTGGTTGCCTGTTGCACCTGCTTTAGCTCAATATTCAAGTCATCTTGAAGTGTAATTTAAAAAATAAGCAGAGAATAGTAAAACGTGCACAGTTTTGGGGAAGAAAACTGGCAGGTTGGGCATCTAGGTTGTAAAGATCATCAGTATATTTACTACCTTATACTCTCCCACCAGCTATTTTTGTTGTATTTTGGTGAACTGAATTTTGTTTTTACTTTCTCCAACTTAAGCTTGGTGCATACTTCCTCAAAATCAATAGATTCAACCTTATGGGCACATGAGAGAAATTACAGCCTTTCAGGTTAAATGCAGGAAGACAGTAGCACAGAATATTTGACTTAAAGTTCAGAGACATGGCTTCACTAACTCTTGCTGATCTGCCCTGTGGCTTTGTTCTCACTTAACTTTTCCCCATTCACCTTCTTCAGGCTTTAGCTACCAGCTGCCATCTGGCATTCAAATCCTGCAAGGCTGAGGAAGGCCACATCAGGGGCTTTCGCTTCAGAGGTAACTGATAAAGACTACCCTGCTTCTGAGTCCAGCTCTACCTGCCACTGCCTAAATACTTTCCTGTGCAATTGCTATGCAAAGGTGAGTAAAGAGCTGTGTCTGTTCTCTAGGAGGATCATTTCTAGGTAGGAAACTGGAACATTGATCAGGAGCCTCAGTAATACCCAATTCGGATTGCTGATGAATACATCCTGACTTTGGGCACATACCTCTTGTTAATACTAATGGCAATGTCACACATGAATGCTGGAGAATATTGCCCATTATTTTTGGTCCCAGAGCTCTGAGCCGAGATTCCCTGAGAAAAATGGCCATTTGTATTTTGCAGGCTGCAATTCATTACACACAGTGCCTGGTGACTGTTATTTACCTTACAGAACTGTAATGTGATAAGGAGTCTATGTAAGCCACTTAACGGTCTGTCTACCTTAAAGAAAATGTGTACCTGATCAGGCTCTGATTTATGCCACTTTCACCCCAGTGCAACTCTATTGGCTTCAGTGGTGCTGTCCCTGATTTATGCTAGTTTTAGTTGGACTTCATGAGTTTATGTACTTTATATGACTCCAGTACATGAGGAAAACGTAGTCTAATAATAATAATAAAAAAAAAAATCCATCCGTGCCTTGTGGCTGCAGGTTCTTTGCAGAGCCATTAACAGGGGTACTACAAAAACACCTTCTGCTCCTCTACAGTGCCTGTATTTTCCAGGGGGTTATATCCCATACCTATTGAGATGTACCTTAATGGTCTTGCATTTGATGAATGTGCTGGCTTCTTGGCATGGTGGATTGTACAGCTACACAGAAGATATAGTAAACCTTGCAGAATGAGCATAAGACTTTGTGGTGACTGGGGCTTTTTATTTTTTACATGCCAGATCATGTTTCTTGCCTAAAATATGAACTTCACTCAGATCATGTCCCTTCAGCCTAAACGTAACTCTTCTCCTTATCTCAATTGTCTTGCTGCATCAGCACTTATCTTCTGGCTTTGGACAGAAAAACAGTCCATTTATTACATTTATATCGCAGTAATAGCCAGGACACAGTCTTAGATGTAGGACTCCTTGTGCTCGAAAATGTGTAAACAGACCAGGAAAATGCTCTGTCCCAAGAGTCCCAATGGGACTCTGTGCTCCCATTAATGAGGACTTCGCTGCCGTCGCAGCCTTAGTCACCTGGCCTTGCCGCAGGGATGTGATCATTCCTCACATCTCTGGACCTGGAGAGTCAGTCTGAGCTGTGGTGATGGTGTTGGAGAGGTGTCCATTACTGACACTGGTTTGTAGGTCAGCTCATCTTCTCTGGTTCACCTGGTTGCTGATGGAGAGCCTTGACACCTAAGACCATTCTGTAACTGATCCTTGTTTCCTTCCTCATCTTTCCTTGTGAACTTTGCCCGCTATCTTGTTAAGTTCTTAAGCACATTTTCATCTAATGAGTATGAGTAACAGATACACCCAGGTGTCATGTGTGAATACAGAGGCTGGGTGAAGGTCTCAGGGAAAATGGTAAATCCATTTGGGGATTTGTCTGTGCTGCAAGTTGTTCATTTTGGAGTTGTAATGCTAATATCCTAGCTTGGGTAGGTTTGAGGATAGCCTTTGCCCAACAGGGTGATGGCACACTGAGATATTTTTGTGTTCTGTTGCAGTTTTTCACCAACTTTGACTTTTTCAATTGGGAAAAAAAAAAATGCTACTGAGGTCTTAAAATGGAAAGTGCATCCTTCTTAGCATGGTAAAACAGCAAGCTGAAGGCTTGCTCTGCCTGTACTTAGCTGTAATTTATGCTTCTGCTCTCGTAAGGAGTCTGTTTGCCCTTGATGCATGTGCGTAAGTCCCATTAATGTTAATAGGAGTTGAACGCAAGCATTAGCTGACGAAGAATTCCCTAAATGCTGCCTTCAGTTCTAAAGCCAAGAGCTGGTCCTTGCCTCTGTCCCTCCCCAGCTCCTTGCAGCCTGGAGCTGCTCCCGCTCCCTGGCCGCACAGCAGCCAGCCAAGGCTTTGTGTCAGCGCCAGGGCGCTGAGGTTACCCTCCCATTGCGAAAGCTGAGGGCTGGTGGGAGGTGTCTGCGTTCCTCAGAAAGGCACAGGCTGCGCAAGAACTGCAGAGAGATGCATCAGCAAGGAGTGTTTTGTGCTCAGCTTACGCTGTAATGAGCTCAAACCCCTGGGTGGAGGAAAAAGAGGTGGCAGGAGGAGATGAGGGGAGGGGAATAACTTGTTTCAGGCAACAAATCAGTTGCTAACTCTGAACCAAAGCCATTTGCATAGATGATGTTGGCCTGGGGTGGGTTGGAAATATAAGGCATTCTGTAGACAGCTGCCCAAGGGAATGCTAATTAGCTGGCAGGCAATTAATAATTAATCAGACTTTTGTTCATTGTGAAGACAGTGTTTTCTTTGGCAGCTCCATAATGTTCTGAGCTAGCCTTGCCTTTCTCTCACGGACTGATATCATCGGACTGGAACTAGGCTTCGTGGCAACTTGCTTCTTGCTGCCTCTGGCACCCTGCACGCCCTGGCCACATGTGCAGCCTGGGCCATGACCTCAGCGCTTGGCTGGGCTCTGATGGCCCATTTAACAGGCAGAGGCTGGAGAGGTGAAGGAAGCTGCTGCCGTGCTATTTTTAACCAGCTGAATGGTTAAATAATTCACATGTAGGCACACACAGCAGTCTGGGCTGCGCCTTGTACTCGAAAGGGGAGAAGAACACTGCATCGTTCCTGCTTGACCTTAACAAGCACAGGTTCTCAGACTCTTTAACACAAAAACAAAAGTGCACACAAACCTCCAGGAGTGAAATCCTGTCCCACTGATGTCAGTAGCACTCCTGGCTCTGACTGATCTGGATCACACTTAGCTGCAAGGCATGAGTTTTCCACTATTTCCTTTCTTTTTAATGCTGCAGAACCATTTTTTTTCATGAAAATAAAACCCAGTTATGTCATTACTAGGAGTCCAGTATGGAGAATATCAAAACTTCTGGGCAAAATAGGAATAATTTCAAGAAAGCTCATTAGAAACAGTAAGCTGCATTTATTGCTACTCCCCTTGATTTGGGGCCTTAGGAGGGCCGATTCACTTCCTGCCAACTAGATTTCATCTGGACTACCAGAACTGATGCTTTTGGAGAAAGGGTGGCAGTGGTTTGGCTCTGAAAGACTTGAGAAGAACATACACCGCTGAAGCTGCTCTACAGAGCAGCAGAGATGTCAGTGAGTTATTGAGGGGCAAACAAAACAGTCATCATCTTCTCCAAATTTGGACAGTTGGGCATTTTCCAATTCTCACTTACTAAACAAGTGGAGTCATTTACTTTTGTTTGTTGATGAGACATACATTTCCAGGAGCAAGATTTTTAACCTCCAAATGGAGATAAAACAAGAGGATTTACTACCACTGAAAACTGATTTGAGCAAAAGCCATCTGTCCCAGTCTTGAGATGTCTTTATGATTATATTAAAATTTCACAACACCATTGCAGAGCAGGGAGATACTATTCTTATCTGACAGATGGGGAAGTGCTGGAACAGTCTATCATAATTTACATACCTGTGTACCCAGAAGGTCTCTGATCCAGGGACTGAATGATTTGAAGGCCTTGAACTTCTGTAAGACCATTCTTGTGTTCTTGTCCTCTGAGTCTGCTTGGGTAATGCTTAGTGTTTTCAATGGAAGATGCAGCTTGTTGTTAATTTCTGGTAAATTTTATACAGGAGGATGAGGTTTTACAATTAGGAAAATGGACCACGCTGTGTAGGCAAAGGAGACCCCACTAAAGCCTTGTCCATTGAAGAAAAGGCATGAACTCAGTCCTCTAGGCACGAGGGAATCCACAGAGGAGCTCAACTTTGAGAGACAAATGCGCAGCAAACCAGGCTTCACTGATTCTGCTGTTAATAGGACTGCTTGTTTCCTTTGATTCCTATGTGTTAGCTCAGCTGTGTTTTGGGACTGAACAAGATCTTTCCATTAGTTCAATTCCAAACACATGGTAAATGACTCTGTGCCTGGAGCACCCCAGATTCCCGGGTGGTCTCTGTGCAGAGGCTGGGGCTGCCTTGCTTCTGAAATCAGACAAGGCTTGTCTCGTTTGCACTGCCATTGTTAGTGCCTGCTGCATCACGACAAAGATAATTAGTGTGAAGAGGAGGAGGAATCCCTCCTGTCCCAGGTTCAGGGTTCTCACTGTGTGTCCACACCCCAGTCATGACATTTCTTGATGGAGGTGTGTGAAGTCTCAGCAAAAGAACACAGCTTGCAGTGATCCTCAGTGGCTTTAACGAATCATTTGTGGCCTGGGTGACTCAGCCAAACCAGGATGACAGCCAGCAGCTGGTCAGGGGAGCTCCACTGAAGATCAAGGCTTTGACAGCACACATTGACCTCGTGCGCTAAGCGTATAGCATTTTTTGAAGGCCAGATGTAAACCATGTAAGGGCTGCATACTTCTGAAAGAGCATTAGTAGAACACCAGCAAGGAAAACAAATCTGGCATCAGAGCTAGATTTTTCTGGCCAAGCGTAGGCAAGTGGGTGGAAAGGCTGGATATCCAGCGTTCACATTTGAAAATGGATCTGATAGCACAACTGAAAAATGTGACCCTATGTTCACCAAATCCCACTTGTTTTTCTACAGCTGCATGATATCTGCCTTCCCTTTCTTCCATGCTGCGAGAGTACATTCCTGTGGGAGGCAGATGCCCTGCCTGCTTGTGAGAGCATGCAAAATGGCATGCTGTGCTCTGTGCAGTGCAGAAGTTCAATTTTCAGATAATACGGAATGGGGATGTCTTACTAATACTGCTGGCAGACTCTCATGAGAGTCTGCACAGCAAAATTCACCTGCTTAGTATGGTGAATTTAAATCACTAGAGCCACACTGGCAAAGCTCTCCTGTGTAGAACCTCATTCAGGGCTAAAGTCCTTGAGTAATTATCCTGTAATAAAGTCACTTAAATTCTAGAATAGAGTGTCCATGTGGAGAAGTTACACAGGAACAGCTATAACAGACTAATTATTTTGTTATAGCTATGTCAGTCAATTTCTCAAGGCCTCAGTCACATGGGGAAGTTGAAATGATGTATTTTTTACAGTCTCCAGCAATTCTTTATTTTTTCATGTCCATTAGTGCTTGACTAATGCTGAATGATAGTGGAAACTCTCCAGGACAAAGACAGCTCTCACAATTTCCTCGTGGTTATCATAAGAATTTGGATCTATCTTATTAAAGCAAACATGTAATGAATTGCTGGTGATTGGGGGTTTATAGCTCTGGGAACAATGGAACCATGGTTTAGTAAAGTTCAACTGAAATAGATGAAACCTACAAATTTATAGAGAAGATCCTTATTTATGTGTTAAGAATCCTCAAGATTTTTAGAGTACACACTGAAAACTTACCAAGATATCAAATCTCCTTCTTCCCACTCAGTATTGGAAGAGCTTGATATTTCAACATACAGGATTTTATGGCCAAGCTTACCCGTTTCAGGGGTGTTGGAAATAGCCTAGTTCATGAGTAAGTTAGTGCAAGATACATGCATTATGATTCATTATTAATTGCAGTGGAAATAGTACTTTAGGATAAAACCACACCTGTCAAAGGACAATTGCATTTCTGAGATTTCTATAGAGATCTGCCTGAGGTGGCTTGAATCTGGAGATTAAAGCTTAGTAGGAGCTCAGATACTGGATCTCCTCAGAGATGTCTGGTGAAATGCTACATGCAGCCTACAGGTGCCAGCTGAATTTGTCACAGTCATATCTGAATCTAAATTGAAGATATACTGGAACAGGGAAGGCCAAAAATCTCTGTGCACATGAATGTGCTGTGCAGTTTCTGCATGCCAGTCTCAGCACACAGCAAGGTTCTTGGGGATCTGAGGCTTACGCACAAGGAAGCAGACTTGAAACATGCTTAGTCGAAAGTATGACTCAAAATGAAACCTGCCTGTAGTTGTTAAGTCTGCCTTACAGCGAAATGTTATCTAATTACATGTATAACTTCTCCCTTCTCAGAAAAGGAAATGGGGTTGGATTGGAGGTCAAGGACTCCAGCATGCACATCAGAATGGAAATACCAGTCGGGATGTACACAAGTGCAAGAACAGCGTGCAGTCTGTGGGGTCATACATGGCATATGCACCTGGGGAGATGGATGGCTTGTTCATCCTCTCACACCATGTCTGAAGGAGACCTGCTCTCAACTCCAACATTTTGTGCAGTCACGTGAGCCCTTCTAGATCAGGGAGGGCAAAACCATACAGCTGTAATTTCAGTTTACCTCTGTGTGCTCACCTCTTTGGCTGTTTCTTTGATTTTGAGTTAGTGTACACATGGCTGGAGAGGAAGGTCTGTATTGCAGTGTATGTGCACGGGGATCAAACAAAGGGACATTCATTTCCAGGGTTGCGATGCAACGGCTTAATCATGTTCTAGAATATCTGGAGTTATGAACTGATGGGGCATTCAACACGTTATCTCATTCCAAACATCAAATGCTCCAATTCTGCCTTAAGGGGACTTTAGCTGTTAGTCAAATCACAATGAGATTCTTATCACTTTACTTTAATACACAGTTTTCATAAATGTTAACATTTCAATGGATGATTACATTCATATTTAGCTACCAGATGCATTCACTTTGATTGATGTTATTTCCACCAGTACCAAAGGAATTAAATAATGATTTGTCACTTACGGTAAAGAGCTGCTCAAATATCTTTTAAACAAACAACTTTATTCGTGGTGTTTGCTCAGACGGCGACGCAGAACAGCCGCCTGCCGCGGTGCAGCAGCGAGGACCTGGGCTCTCGGTCAGCAGCGGGCGGTGTGCGGGCCCACACCACGCATCTCCACCCCGCCAGCAGGAAGGAGAGGCCCTGCCCCAACACCCCGCGCCAGTGGGCAAGGAGCAGGGGACCTTCCTCTCTGCTGGGCCATGGGTTTCATGCCGCGTCACGCCGGAGGGGCCCGCCGAGGTAGGACGGAGGGGGGTGACCTGACGCGCGGCCTGGTGCCTCAGAGGGCGCGGGGCGGGAGGACAGGCCCCGGGCTAGGCCGGCTGCCAGGCGCGGCGGGGCCCGGCCACCCTGTGCGGTGCTCTGTCCCCCTCTTGTGGTAAGCGAGCCGGAGACCGAGGGCTGAGGAGCTGCAGGCCCGCGACCGGGCTCGGGGTGCTGCTGTGGGAGGCCGGCAGGGCCGGGCTGTCGTGCGGGACGCGGCCAGGCCTCGGGCTGGGGCTCTGAGGCGGTGCTGTGCTCCCGCAGCCCTGCCCCGCCCCATCCTGAAGCACCTGGCCGGAGACCCCCATCCTCGGCCTTCCTGCGGGCTGCTGGCCCTGGCCATCGTGGCCAACCCACTGCCTGGGGCTGTCTTCCCCTCAGCCGGCTGAGGAGTGAACAAGGACCTCCAGGAAAATGTCGGGCACCTGTGGCACAGGCTGCGGGGTTGGGCCTCGCAGTGCCTTTTGAAGCCTCCCCTCTGCGGTGTGCGCATGTAGACCCAGAAAGAGTGGAATCAGGGTGTTGCTTTGCTTTGTAGGGCTGCATGTGGGCCTGGCAGGAGCAGCAGCCATGTTCCCGTCCTTCCCCACCTGCTCTGGCCTCCAGATGCCCTTCTTCTGGCTGCAGAGCTGACTTCAGAGAAGAAAACAGTGGGAGTTTCACCTGGGCCGAAGACGTGGATGTGAGGTATGTTGTGAGAGCATTTCTGGGTTCCCTTCTTCTCGGGAAGTCTTATCCTTTTGTAATTTTTTGCTGCTCGACATGTTGCAAGAGACCTGAAGGAATCCTTTGAAACAAGGTTGCCCTTTTGGACGTTGGTTGCTCCTCTCTGCCCGCAGAGTGAGAAGAGGGGCTGTGTCTTTAAGAGGCACAATTATTTGAGAATGTTTTTCTCCTGCTTTCCAGAAGTACTTATTAGGTTTGACGGATCAGTTATTTGATCCAGCATGACAGATGGATGCAATGTTTTTGTCTATGACTAAGCCTACAGAGGTTGCATAAATAGCTTTATAGTAAGTGTTCTGATTTCATTGTGTGTATACATGGAGGTGTGCATATACTTTTTTTTTTTTTTTTTAATACACTGAAAATCTTCCTGAAGATCATTTGCCATAAACTGCTTTGAAACTCCATTCCTTTTTGCATCTCTGCTCAGACTTCTCTGCAGTGCCTGGGGGTTTAGCCTAACCTCTATAGTTTGTGAGCTGAGACTTTCTGAAAGGCAGCTCCAGTGTCCAAACCAATTCCAGACTATCGTCCTCCAGAACCAGGGGAGCCTTTTGTGCTAGTGGTGATGCTTGCTGTCCCAGCAGGCTGGCCTGTGGTGGGAGGGTGACTCATGGATGGCATGTTCCTCTGGTCTGACAACTGGTGCGGTCTGATAACTGGTACTCAGCTCTCTGGTGCAAACAGCCCGATCCACTGGTGGAGCTTGCCTGAGGCAAGTGCATTCAAATGTAGTGCTTAACTACCTGTTGTATGTGGAACAATAGGCCAACAAGAAATTTCCTGGATCAGCAAAAGTGACCTGGCTGTTGTTGTCTACTTCAATGAGCAAGGCACCTGCTGAGGCCCCGGCTGAAAGCATCCCACCTTAAAGCATGGTTTGTCTCTTATGGATTGCTCCTGGTAGAAACTCTTTCCGTGAGATTACTGTAGATTTCCAGATCACCTCAGTGATTCGTAATCTACTGGATCTCCTGTCTAGGAAGGGCAGACTACAGTAACTATATAGTATAAAGTCATATTTCTGCAAAGGGATGAGTTTCTTAGGGAGCTGAATGTCCTTATTGTGAAGTTCTCAGGCTGGCCTCTGGGAGCAGTTGCTGCCATTGCCTTCATTTGTAAGCAAACACCTAAGATGCTTGACAGTGAGCTTACTTTTAACTTTGAACTCATTATCAAGAAATACCAGTTGAAATAAGGATTTTCCAGCTATTTTTCTAACTATTTCTTAAACAGTTTTCCTGTGAAACCAGTTTCTGTACAAACAGTTTTTGCATAGCTGCTTGTCATGTTCATGACATAGGGCATCATTAAAGATCTTTACAAGAATCATTAACAAGTCTTGACTGTTCATTTTAAAGAGCTGCATTTCGCCATGAGGAAAGATGGATTTTAATAACAAATTGGGCTGTGAGTACAGTCTTTTTTTATTATTTTTTCCCCTGAATGACTGCATCCCAAACCAACCAGTAATACTAGATGGGGGAGAAGAGCTACACTAAGTAGCTGTCATACTGGCCACCCACAATTTTCAGTAGATTTGGATATGTAATGTACTTTCCTGGTTGATGGTAAACTGAACTTTATATCCAAGACAGTCAAAATAAATTGTAAACTAAACCCCAACATTTTAAAGAAAATCAAACACTGAAGAAAAAAAAAGTCACAGGCCCAGGAGCTATAAACATAGGATAAAAAGCTGATGCTGCAATCTACTCTGGACAAGAACAAGGTGGAAAATTTGGCTGTGCCATTCTGATGTATTTTGAGACTAGCAGGTGCAATTTTGATCTCAATCTTTTTCCTGTAAAAACAAACATTATTAAACAAGTCCTGGCCTATACTTCTGCCATACAAAAATAGTCTGTGGGCTCTCCAGAATGTCCATGTGGCAGATCCATCTATGCCTCAGAGCCATTTCTGATTGAAGGTTTTATAAAAGCCAACTGCAGAACTGCAATCTATTTCCCACACACTTAAGGGGGATTAGCTAATGCATGCTGGTGCAGTGCTCCAGTGGTGAAGAACGATGTTGTCATATTGTTGGCAGAGCTAGCCCTGGACTGGAAACTCCACAGAGCAAAGATATCATTGGTTTCTGGCTCTACCATTGCCCTTGAACAATGCCTAGTCCTAAGAAGAGTCAAAACAGACCTTGGGCGACTTGGAGGCACTGAGCCCTAGTCCTCAAAGCCCCTGCTCAGCTCCACTCTCGTACTTGAGATGCTGATGCGAAGCAGTGTGTAGCTATAAAGTTTCCTGAATGCCTATACAAATTCTTCTCCGCACTGTTGAGAAATGCCTGCTTTTTCACCATGCTGAGCAGCTTTGTGCTGAGCCCCAACCTAAGGAAGACAAAGATGAAACAATTCCAGTCCTTGTACAAAGGCTTGCCTAGATCTAGCAGTAATTGGAAGAAAGGTGGCATGAAAAGAGCTGACCAAAACCTTGTCTTCTGGGAATTGAATTTTGCACAGACTAGATGCCGAAATGGAAGGAGAGGAAATTACCTGGTGGTAAGGGACTAATTCAGTCTTGGAAAGAGTTGTGTGCCTGTAGAGGATTTATACATAGGGTGAGCCAAGAGAAAGGAAAATCAAATGTCTGGAGGGGTAGTAGTTGTCAAGGTACTAACAGCAGTAGGAAACTTAAAGCAGCCATTAGAGACATTCACAGTAAAAATCAGTGTGAGGACAGGTCCAGCTGACTCAAGCCAGGTCCCTTCCACCTCCTATAATCTGTGATTAACTTTAACTCTAGCTCTGTAGTTTATCTCAGCTGTTCTTGACATATTTCATGCTGGGAACTTCTCAGCTCCTGGTGGCCAGAGGTTAACTCAGATGAGAGCTGGCTTCCAGTGAGATGTGCCTACTTTCTCAAGACTAGGTTTGTGCTTTTAACAGATGTCTAATTCTCTTTTCCCTCTAGGCCAGGGAGGTTAATTGGAGGAAAGTGACTGTACATCGGGCCCAAGAGCCTCCTACAGAGATACTTGGCACAAATAAATCAGCCTATTTTTGATGAATAACAAGGCCCCAAAGGCTCTAGTTCTTGCTGCCTGCACAAATTGCAGGTATAAATTTCACAGCTGATCACAGGGACTCCAGAATTCAATTAACTCTCTGCTCATTTAAAAAAAAAAAAAAGAAATGCTGCCTGCCTATTTAATTATGAGTGTCACTGATACTACACATGCTGTTCAGGAAAACTCCAATTAATAAAGCATTGCATCATTAATATGAGTGACAGCATGAAGCCTGTGACTCTCTAAGGAGTCTGTTTTGACCCTTTTCAATAACAGACTTTTAATTTATTGGAAAGCGGCATCCTTTTCAGACCTGGGTGATGCTGAGGGACCTCTGAGATGGTCTGCATGCTGTCCTGGCTGCACTGATTTGGGTGGTGGCTAGGATGTAACGTAGCACTGGCAGCTGATGATTTAGACTGCCTGGTACTCGAGCAAACTTTTGGGGTCTCTGATTTTGGGATGGGGGTTGTACAGAGACCCACTGGGCAGAAATCTGCAGAGATTAGCCTGGGGAAGGCCGCGCGAGGAGAACACAGCAGTATTCTAGCACTGCCTTTACCACATTAAAGTGCCTTTCACTGCCAGGAAGGGTGTTAACCAAAGCTGTACAAATAACCACGTCTGTGTAGAGCGTTTCATTTTCAAGTGTTCTTGATTTTATATTTAGCTCAGTCTCAGAGAGCTATCAATAAACAGGCATGTTTCATTTTGACTTTCTATGGTGTCTATTGTTTTAAGCCCCAGCTGGTCTGGCCTGCTCGTTCTCTGCCTGTGTGCTGACCCTTCTTCTCTCTGGGTTTCACACCTTGCCAGCTGTGTTACGGGGAGTGGTCTCCAATTTTGCTGCTGCATCTTCCCATCTCAGGAAGGTGTCTGTACTGAAGAGCTCTTAACCTGAAGATCAGCATGATAAACAAAAAGTAGTGGCCTTTCTCCCTAAACTGTCCCTCTTTCCTTAGTCACTCTCTGTGTCACACCAAGATTATAGTCCAGTGTTTTCTTTACTCTGTCTTTAGGTGATGTCTAATTTATGCCTCAGTTCTATGCATAATAGTGAATTCCTGACTGCTTTCTCTCTACTCCCTTACTTATTTTTTCCTTTCCTCAGCAGCTCTGTTTCTGACTACAGCAATCTTCTTTCCAATAGTGGCAAAAACAATCTTGCTGCTCTAGCCAGAGGCAGATGTCACCCCAGATTAGTTGTAATGGCTCTGTCATTGCTCCAGCTCCCTGCATCTCCCTGCGATTTCCATGCTAGTCACCTGTGCATTTGTCAAATGTGTGTGCAGATGTTGTTGCAAAAAAGTTGCTAGTTCTTTGGTCATCTCACTTTTTTCTGATCCTCTTGCCTTCTTGCCCTTCTCCATCCTGCTGTTCCCTGTACTTGGTCAGAGATGCAGCTTTCACTGCCCAGTTTGCCATGTTTAAGTATAACTTCTTCACAGGCTGCTTTCAGGAACAGGTTTGTCATCCAATACAGGGCAGCAGGACCACCTCTCTCATCTGCATTGTTATCTAGAAGAGAAGCTCTCTCACACTCTTGTGTGCCTCTGTTTCTGTTCCCTCTCTTGAAGCTAGTTTGGTGCTATAACAGGGAGTGGGTGTTTTGTTCAAGTTTATTTTTGCTTGGAGAAATGGCTGCACAAGCCCTAGAGCTGTTCCAAGGGATGTAGTGAGGCAGCTTCTCTGAGAGCAGCAAGAAATCAGATCTCTAAGCTGATGCCATCTGCAAGTAAGTGGCTGGTGTCTTAGGACTGCTCTTTTCATGCTTTGATCATACTTTGATTCATACTTGCTTTTCATTGCTTCATCTTCAACTGAAATAAGCTGTGTCCTGGGCCTGGAGCTGCCTGTCTGGTATTTGTACAGCCTTAGGCTTAGCAGGGCTCTATGGTAAGGGGCCTCAGGGCAGTGCTAAAATACAGCAGCTGGGTTAGACGTGATTTTCCCTACCTTGACTGCACACTGTGGGCTTGTTGTTGCTGGGGCTGTCACCTGACTGTGACCAAGCTCCCATGGGAGATGGGTGAGAGCTCTGTTAGGCAGCTGTAACCCGCTTGAATCAGCAGGGGTGGTGGCTGCTGCTCCAGGCCTAACATGGTCTAGTTCTCTTGCTCCAGCTGTGGAGACAACTGATCCACTTTCTCAGCTAGGACTCTGGCTGTAACAGAACTCATCTTCAAGAAGCTAGCTGACTTGGTGGAGACAAGGGGGGAGGATGCTTCCTATGGAAAAGTGGAGGTTCTTATTTTTGCCTCCTGTTGTGGTTCTTCACACAGCTTGCTTGTTCTCTAAATATTGGCTTTCATCTGCAAAATAAAGACAGTAAGCCGTGTGAATGTGTGAACTTTAAATTACTGCAAATAGTGTGTAAAACGGTTGCCAGTGATGAGGAGAATTGAGTCCAAGTCCTTGTTTTGGCAGAACAAAATGTGTAGTCTGTCCTATGGGAGGATAAAAGGCTGCTTCTGGCTATGACAAGTCTAGTACCTGTTCAAACTGTTCAGCGGAGTTTTGATCATTATAAAATGACACTTTGCAATGAAAAAAGCATGTTGTTAGACTTTCTGACCAGCTGTAGCTATGCTTGTAGGTTGTTGCTGTTACTTGTGCTACAAGGCAAAAGCGCTGGCCTTCATAATGTCTGTCACCTGGGGCTACCTGTGGGAGCCAGGGAAGAGTAAAGGTTGTGAACTCCTTTCATCTGTGCCCCTGAAACAGCAACGACTTAGCTAGCAGAGCCACGCTGTTTGTGCAGCCTCGCCACACATCCGTCTTTCTGAAAGCATCACTCATCTGCAGTGAAATTCCTTGTAATGCTGGAGGAAATGCGAATGTGAGAGTGCAGATCAATGATATGCAGATAACAGAGCTCCCACTGAAAGGCTCTGACAATCCCTGCCTGCAGCTTTCCTGGCTTTGAAGCTGGACTCTCACAAGCTGTCCTTGCCAAGGTGTCACCTTCATCCTGATAGCTGTTTTCCTGCACTAAAAGGCCCTTCCCGGCCCCTTCCCGCTCCCCTTCCCTCTTCCTTCTCCAAAACAGCCCAGGCATCATGCAGCTGAACAGACACTCAATGACTCCGTGCTTTGAGAGCCAGGGGTTGGAGAAAGAGAGATAAAGGGCTCCTGGTGCTGCCTTGTACCTGTGTCATACCCTGGCAAGGTGTGGGTGGAATTGCTGGTGGTAGCTGTGGCTGGAGATGAGGCGCTGTACTTCCACTGGGTACCGAGTCTTCCCAGCAAGCTCCTGGGTGAACCTGAGATGCCTTCTTCCTGTGTGCCTTGGCCTCAGGGCAGCTTGTTCACTTTGCAAGATGCAGCTCTTTTATCCATGTAGCCCAGGGACAGAAAGACACTGCTGTTTGCTTCCTCTGAGAGAGAGGAGGGGGGAGAAAAATTCTTTGTGTTCTGTGAAAAAAGCCTTGGCCTAAGGGCATCAGGAGCCAACTTTCATCACTCTTTGCTTGTATTAGATGCCAGGGGGCTGCTAGTGCCGGGATTCCCAGCTCCCTTTCTTAATTTCCTTGAGTTAGGTGGGTGTTCCACAGCAGTGCAATCCCCTTCATCCTTTTATGTCCTTTGAGGATATCTAACCCACTGGCAGGGAGGACAGGAAGCCCTCTGTGTGCTGCGCTTTCCTGAAACTGCTGTGTACAGTCTGTTCTCATAATGTGGTGAAGCATTTAGCTTTAAGGGCACAGCAGCGTGCTAGCCAAAGCTCAGGTTGTGCTCTTAAGCAGGCTGGGAGAAGGAGGCATGTGCTCCATACTTTTAGGTCCTTTCCCCTTGGTTTGATGCCATTTACAACTCTAGAGATAATCTGAATACCCATGTGTGCTTGTAGGTTGAGCTTTCTGTTGAGTGCTATTGACTGAGCTTCACTGGAGCAGCTCCAAGGTGACAGCACTTTTGAACGTAGCTCATGAGAGCTCATTATAGCATGCTAAACTTGAGCAAGCCCTGGAGGCTTGGGGTTCCGGTTCAGTTTGGACTGGCATGAAATTCAGAGGCTTATCTGAACCTGGAGGTGGGAATGAGAAGCATGTGAGTGCCAGTGTTCCCAGGAGGCTCCTAAAACTTGTGCTGCTGTGCTGAGGCTGTTCTTGAGGTATTCATTGTTATTTCAGCACCGTGCTCCTCTCCCAGTCTGACATCAGAAGAGGAGAAAACAAGAAGGTGACTGAGAGGGTGTGTGCTTGGAGCCTGACCTTTACGTTCCCTCAGTATCTGTGTGCTCGGGGAGTGTATATACTTCCTCTACACATCTGCTTATTCTAATTAGCATTAACATTTAGATGAAACAAAACTTAGCCAAACTGCAAAGAATTGGGGTTTGAGTTTTGATGAAGTGTGGTTCACTTCCCTTTTATGTTTCCAGAGCTCTGTGGTATCTGATTGCAGCTGGGATCAATAGCAAAGGTGCCAAAATAAAGCAGGAGTGGCTCTTTTTGGACTTTTCCAAGCCTGACACAAAGAAAGTAAGAAAGCAAGATGGCCTGTTGTTAATTGGAGTGTTTTCTTACCTCATGGTGCAACAATCTGCCTCAAAGGAATCCAGCAGTCAAAATAGTGCAGAGCATCTTTTTCCTTCCAGCCCTTTCAGGAAGCTCTGAGGATAGTCTCTGGGCCTTATTAATCTCTTGTCTTAGAGGCACTGGGACCTTTGGATAAGTACTGAGGAAAGGCGCACATTAAGGAGAGTTTTTCTTCTTCTGGAGAGACACTGAAATAACAAGAGAACTGTACTGTGGCTCCCAAGGGAGGTCCCTGCTCATAGGGATGTTGCCCAGGAGAAACCTAAATACTTATTATTGGCATCAGATAAATATACAGCACTTCTCTACTAGAATACTTGTAAGGCTTGTTAATAAAGCAAGCAAAATACCTTAAGAGCCTCAAAAACAAACAAACAAACAAACAGAATTTCTCTGAGTTAAATTACAATAGCATTCCATATTGGGTAGGAAGCTCTGTTTTTTGTTGTTTCTGTATGGCTGGTTTTAGTGCAATGCTTAGAGCTGAAAAGAGCTTTCAGCTTTTTCACTGGGCTTGTTCAGGGCCCTAAGCAGACTTTTTTCCACTGGCTGTGCCTTGGCTAATGTTAACCAGAGAGTGCTGTGTTGGGAAGATGGTGTAAATTCTCCGTGGTGGACTAAGTCATTAAAATCTCTGTGCTGTCTGTTTCTAGAGCATGCTGAACAGTCCCTAAAGATTGCAAATAAATACCTTGTGTCAAGGCCTTATCTTAAATGAACTCGACTTTTCTTCTTTGCAAAAACTTCATACTGTAGTGTCAGCTTTGGAGGGGATGACAGAAACCAGAATCCAAAATTACCATGGTTTGTGGCTATTTCAAGCCTTTTGCTGTCAGCTGAATTCCCTCATACTCTAATTAGAAATCTTAGCAGGCTGGAGGATGGGATGGTTTCACTGGAAGCCTTGGCAGTGCACCTAAATAAGCAGATTTCTCATCCTGCTGTTTTCCCCCTACAGAATGCTGTGTTACTTACTGTGTTAACATATAGGGGATGGAGGATTAGAGTGTCACGTCAGGAAGCTGAGTTTATGCTGAAGATTGGTGTTTGCTGGTCTCCTTGGAAGAGTGATTGCTCAGGTTTGGGACTCAAGAGCTAGTTCAGTATTCATAGGTACAGAAGGTGGAGCAAGTTAGCATTCTGCGTTTGGCATTACTGTTGCTATTAAAAACACTGGTTTAGAAACATGATGTGGTATGGAGTACGAAGGGTGGTGGGAACCTCTGCACTTCTCGACATTTTTTTTCTAAGATTTCTGGTTTGCTTTTCAAAAAGAAATGTGAACTTTGCTGTGCAGAACCAGAAATGTTATTTCAATACTGGACAGGCAAGTTTTGCCAAACTTCATTTTTCTCACCCTGAGTGCAGGACATTGTCCTTTCTAGTAGCAGTCTCAGCGTGTGTTAATTTGCCAGTTTAAATACTTGGATGACTTCTTGTGATCCAGGTTGGGTTAAACCTGGTTAGAACCTGGGTTGGGTTTCCAGAACCGACCCTTGCAGTATCTGGTGGTGCTGCAAGCGTGCTCTTGAAGGCAGGAGTTGGCACTGCTTGCTACCACCTCACCACACCAGCTTTGTGTGCTCTGGTTCTTGGCACAGAGTTTCTACTACTTGGTATAGGATGGAATAATGCTGGGCAGCAAATCTTTTATAGCCCAGTAGATGTAGGAGGTGGAAATGTCTTTAAATGGCTGATTTAACTTGTCTGAACAGTTATGAAATTCTGTTTGGAGCCAGAGCAGGGTAAATAGCCTAGATGTCCCCTTCTCTGCCTGGTTCATTCATATTTCTTGGAGGAGGAAAACCAGAATTCCTACAGGTTAAACAAAGCTCTTTGACCTCTTGGCACAGCTTGCCCCCCCCCACCCCCTTTTGGACACTCCCACTCCAATGTGGGGATGCAATAATTCACAAAAACTTTTGTCACTGCCAAAATTGCACTCTCTACCCTACTCCCCAAATTCACTCAGCTCCATTTAGTACTTTTTTTTTTTTTTTTGGCAAAAATAACCCAACTTCATGCTGTGGAGAATATTTGTTTCTTAATACCACATGGAGCAGAAGTGGAATTGGGCTGGTTGTGTATATTTTGCCTTCTCAGGATTAGCCCCAAGCAATTATCTGTCTATGGCCTGTGCCAGAAAAGCACAACAGAACAATTTTAGCAGTGCCAACAAAAACTCCAGAACGTGTTGCGCTCAAGAGTGTAATTTTAGATTCTGTTTTCAAGTAGTATTTCTGTGACATCATTGGCTTTAGAAAAAATAATACCCTAGGGCTTACTTTACAAACAAGATGGAGCTTTATGATTTGGCAGCTTTCTGTAGGCAGGGGGACAAATGTTCATCGCTGAAAACCTATGTGTGGCAACAGGCTTTGCTCCCTTTCAGAAGTTAAAAGTAATAAGAAAAAGTTTAAACTAATGTGGAAAGGGAGGCACTTGTCTGCTGCCCTCAGGGCAGTGATGCTCAGCTCACCTGCAGAAGCAGAGCTGTGTGAAGATTCATTCTGGGAGCAAGGGCACTCCTGGTTAAATTCTGCCTGTGGAGTGGCCCTGGGCAAGATTTGGGCTTTCAGAAGTACAGTCCTTTCCACTGGTGCTGCTTCTAGTTCATACGCTTGGCACAGATGCACTCAGACCTGGTGTTAGGATGGGGAGGTGCCTCCATGGAGCCCCACCATCTGGATGCAGCCCCTCTGGAATCTGCTTGAGGGATTTGGATGTAGTGGTGTCATCCCCAGTGTGCCCAGCCCAGAGCTCTAATGTTAGGAGATGTTTCCAGTTTCTCTACTTCCTTTTTCAGGAGCTCCCTGTTGACTGTCGGACTGGAAGGGACCCCATGAAGCTGTCTAGTCCTTCTCCCCAGCCTGTGTGGGGTCATGGGCACTTCCAAGGTGCTTTGCAGGTTCCTTGGCAGACTCCCAAGACGAGGTGCTACAGTGTCTCCTGTTCAAAAGCTTTGTTCTCACTGGTAGAAATGGTTTTCTTCATTCTAACCCAAACTCCCTTTCTGTAATTCTCTGTTCTTCACACACATTGCAGACAGAAGAAGGGCTTTCCAGCAGTCAGGCATTCTGCATTTGGCCCTTACTGGGACTTTCCTTTCTTCCCACACCCATCCTGGTCCTTTCCTTGGAATGAGAAGTCTGTGCTTTTTTTCCTTCTTTGTAGGCAAATATTTTTAGAAATCTATCATGGTGTCTGCATCAGATGCTTCTGGGCAAATCCAAAGACAATTAAAGGAGAGTTGATGACTGCATAAGCCCTTTTCATTCTAGAAGGCTCTGTAGGCTCAGTGGGTACTTAAGGTGTGTGAAACAACTTGTTTCCCTTCAGTAAGGGATTTCCTGTGACAAAGCTGCGCTCTGGCTTTATGGCAAATCATGCAGCAACCTTTCTTTTGCCCTGTGCCCCCCAGCATGCACAAGTGGAAAACTGGTTGCATTAACCAAGATGAATCATTCGTAGCTTGAAGGAAAAGTGATGACACCAGCTCTGTCAGCAGCTGCTTGATGCAGCATGCTCTCAGGAATTCACCAAGTTCGTCAAATCGGTCAGATTACACTCAGATTTCTTTTGCAATTGGCTTCAGTGACTTGAGTGGGGTTGTTTTCAGGGAACGCTGGTGCATCTGGCACAGCGTCGCTCTTATTGCTTGCCCTCAATTTGGCAAGCTTGGGCACAGCAAATATCGCCGGAATGAGAAGGCTCATTGTTTGCTGCAGTGGCCAGACGCAGGCATCAGGTTGCCCCTGGGGTGTGTGAACTAATAGCTCTGTTCCAGAAAAACACGTGAAACTCATGCTGATTTCCATGAAAGTGAATAATTTGCTGTGAGCGTGAAGAGGGAGGGGCTGTGTCTTCCCTTGAATGTGTGCAATGTCCTGAAATCTTGGGCACTGTTGTAATATAAATAACAGATCCTCATAGTCTCATCAGCTTGTAGACTCCCTTGGGGAGCTCTGCATTCTTCTGTAAATATGAGCTTTGTGGGAGAAGTCTGATGCTATGTGAGCATGTGAGAATTTCCTTCCCAGTTGGCATGAAGAGGCTATAAATTTGTGGAGATGCAAGCCCTTCCCCCACCCCTTCTTATAAAATTAATGGGTGTTCAGTTAGGCCAAAACAAAAAGTGTTTTCCCTCAGGCAAAGTTGTCTTCTTTTGCCTTTAAAAAAAAATTAATAAAGTAAAAGTGTCAGCTATTTGAGTAGGAAAAACTTGCTTAAATCGATGTTTAATAATGCAGTAAGTGTCCAGGGAAAAGGAATTGTATATTCTGCATTGCTTTGTCTTTCAACTTACTGGGAGTAAAGGTTGAAAGACAAACAAGGGCTAATGCTGATGGAGATTGTGTGACCTTGGCCTGCATGGTGACTCACATGACCCTATATGGCTTGAGTTATTTGGGGAGGCTTTCAGACTCTACCTCTGTCAGAGATCAGCTACTTACTTTGTAGACAAAGTATTTCTACTCATTTTCTACCTCCATGTTGCGGAGATGTTTTAAAGGGATAGTGACAGACAGCCAGTAATAGTTACTAAATCTTTAATTCTCTTCTGTCTCTCTAAAGCCCTGTTGCACAAAGTGGTGGCAAGTGCCAGCATGGTGGTGTGGTTTTTCTGGTCAAATCCTCAAGAAGGTCACTGGCCCAGTGGGGAAAAAAAAAGTCTTGCTAGTCAGAAACTGGATGAGGCTGGTAACCCTCGGAACTAAAAGCAGCTGAAGAACACTTTGTTTTTATCACTGCTTATCACTCCTCAGCGATGTCCATCTCCAGCTTTGGTAGCAATGCACAGCCTACAAAATACAGCCTTCCCTAGGAGTTGAGAAGCAAAATCCCTGCAGGCTGCTCATATGTTAGGCATTGTGAGCCATTTTTATTGTATGGGTTTGTGTTCAATATTGTAAGGATTTTTTTTTTTTATTCTCTGTGGCAATTTTGTTTGTTTTTGTATTTAAATATACTTGGAATTTCCAGATCTGAGTGGATGATGGAAAGTGGTTTTGTTTACTTGGTTTGGACACATGAAATAATGCATTCCAGTCCTTCAGATAATGCTCCACATTTTACATCAATGTAGAGGTACAGACAATTTCATAATAGCACTGAAGGCAGCTTTAGGGCAGGGGGAGCAGTGCCTGTCAGAGGTGCTTGCGCCCAGAGAATTGGAGGCACAGCTGCAGTGCGCTCCTGGCAGTGCCCTGGGGATGTGATCACCTCCTGATAGCAGAACTCCCCACTGCCTCATTGCCTGGTGGAAATGGTTCTGCAGGGAGTGGTTCCCTGGAGCAGATCCTCTTCAGAGTGTTCCGGAACCTGGAGCAGCTTTTCCTGTGCAGTGACCTGGATGGTGCCTGAGCTGTTTGCCTGATGCTGTCAAAGCTGGTTTTCAGAGATCCTGAGGCGTCTGGTGATCTACCAAGGGGGAACAAGTATTGCCAGCTAGATGGATGGAGCCTCCAGCAGTTGAAGGGGGTTACCTCTAGGCACGGCCCCAGCAAGCAGTTGTTTGGAGTAGCAAAATGGCTGGGACAGGAGAGGTCATGGTGCTGGATCAAAGATGCTGTCGGGATGACAGGGCAACACCATGGGGTGCTGCCCTATTCTCTTGCCTTCTTCCTTTTCCCCTGCTTGCAAGAGAAGCCAGACTATTGTGCCTCGAGCAAGACAACTCCATTCTCGTATATGGTTGCCCTTGAGCTATCTCAATTCAAAAATCCTCTCTAGGTACTGTGTGCATGATTATTTTTTCTTCTCTTTTTCTAGATTTGATCTACAGCTATTCTTAACACAGCTCGCTGCTGGAAATAGTTGCTGAGAGCAACGTGATAAGTCAAGGGTTTCTTTCTTTTTTGTGCTGTCTTAGCCTTCTGTACCCTGCTATTGATAGAGTCTTGATGTGTTTGACTGGGAGTGTGGAATTCTTCACCTTGAGGCACCAGTCCTGCTGGATCCCAAATGCGCTAATGCTCATTTACAGCAATATTAACTGGCACATTGCAAGTGAGCTTTGATCCCACAGCAAGGGCTTGTCGGATAAATGACTGCAAGGGTGTTAGTGTCCCTAAGGGTTAGGCTCAGCATATGTTTGCACAGGGAAAGGGCAGATGTCTCAAAGCATTTTTCATTATTTTCTTGGATAGGTTATGAAGGAAGACAATCTTACATACTGCTTTTGGAAGTTAAAAAAAAAAAAAAAAAAACACAGAACCCAAACCCCAATTTATCACCCTAGGCTCTGTGAGCCTGTTGCACATTCCCTTTTTAGAGAGTTCTGCTTTCTTGAGCCTGGGAGAGGAAGCAAGAGGTAAAGCTGTCTACCTGATTTTTCTTTTTTGTCATCCTCTTGCAGTGAATTTTCACTCTAGCCTGCAGACTGAGGGAAGAGCTGGGTGGGTGGTGATGAAACAATCATCACTTAAAACTATTTGCTGATAATGAGTCACTCTTCACGGAGTCCCAATCTGTTCTCCCTTCTGTCAAATACCCAGAGTACAGCAAATCTACTTGCTTTGCTGCAGAATTTTCTGAAGGATGGATTCTAGCTGGAGGAATTGGTGAGAAAGAGGGAAGAGTGAATGTGTTTGTGGGGGAGCAATTAATCAAGAGGTTCCCCTTTGTGCCAAACCTGAGCATGAACCTCTGGTGGCTCAAATGAGGAGCTTCAAGAGAAGAGCTTCGGTGAATAGGCTGCATGTTCTGTGACTGGTGTGAGTCTCACCGAATCAGCTGAAAATGGTGTCTAATGGAAAATGCTTAGGCTGGGTGGTGAGGCTTGCCCCCAAGATGGGGTACTGTCAAAGCTTCCCAAAGGGTCAAGTACCTCTTTGGTCAGCAAACTGCTCTGCTCAAGAGCCTGAGAGGGAAGAGCCTTAATGGTGAGTTGTTTCTGTACATTGCCTGTTGAAATGGTGCTCCAAGCCTGACTTGTAGAGATGCACAGTAGCATCAGTATGCCCAGCAAAAAGTAAAATAAGGCTTGTGTGATACCAACAGGCAGCTATGCTTTGCCTTCTCTTGCAGTTCCAATTGCAACGATTTATAGTCAATATCTTGATAAATGCCATCTGGTGTGTTAAGTGCTGTCTGGCTTGTGCTGCGCTAGGGTGGCTATGATGTCTTCCCTGATATGATTCCTGCAGTAACAGACCAGTCCTGTAGATTTCAATGAAAACTCAATTTTCTTGTAACAAGGTTTAATGGGAAGTTTATTGAAGTATTGATAACAGAAAATGCAATAGATACATGTCCCAGAGTTAATATACTATAAGACATTACAGCATACGTTGCATGTTTATCACTGACAAATTCAATTAAGATCTTAATTATAAATAAAAAGAGGTGGTCATTCAAACACAGGAAGGTGTATGCAAGGGAAGCGCAGAAAATGGGCGCTGAGCCAGACAGGGGACACAAAAGGCCTGAAACCAAAAGGAGAATTCAGAGGCTGTCATTTTTTTCTGTGAATCACATGGACCTCTGCTATGAGCTCAGATGCTTGTTTGGTAGCCACTGGAGTGAGCTGGGGACTGGCAGTGAGGGGCCCTGTGTCGTGGGCCAAAATAACCCGGAGGAGGTCCCAGTTCGTGGGTGTAGCTTTGCTAGAGCCTGTGGTACGCTGTTCTCCATCTGCCCGACACAAATCCAGTGAAACCTCCCAGCAGTGCATTGCTGCCTGTCAGTTTATCCCGGTTGTACTCTGCCGCTTCAAACACAATAATCCTTCTTGCAGATCAGATATACGGTAATCCTCCTTTACAAGTGAGAACACAATGGGCCTCTGCCGTCAGACATGATGTAATCCTGCTGCATCAGATAGAGCACTTCTTTCCTACATCATGAGAAATTCTCTGTCCTCTTGCACCAGCCTGCAGCCCCTTTCTGTCAGATGGCTTTCACGCCCCTGCAATGTGGTTCTTCTCTAGGCTGAAAGCAATAAAACCCCTTACTTCCTTGTCATTTTGTGCTATAACCCCAGAAATGGTAGCAATGGGTAAAGGGGAAATCTCCACTTTGTATGTGATGTGCTCTTTGGAGTAGAGTCTCTTTCGGTTCTGCTTGTTCAAGACTTAGCACAACTTGGAGATAAGAAACCATGGGTGTTACTTGAATATAAACAATATCTGTTAGTCCTTCTTGCTTGTAAATCCCCACAGAGCCCAGCTTCTCTGTGCTGCACAGGCCATTTAGATGTGAAGCCTGTCTCCGGGCTGTGCTGAATACAGGTGCTGCAGTGTTCTTGCACTAGATGCCGCATGAATGCTGGCTGCATGGTGTTAAACAGCTGCCAGCTCTTCCAGCTGCACCCTGCTCCTCCTGGTAGCTCAGGTGTGTTTGCCTCGTCTTGCACAGACTGTTGTTTTACAATCCTTCTGCTGGGGATGATACAGGAGAGCTGTCTTTGCACGTATGTTCTCTGTAACCTTTCTCTAATCCTTCTTGTGGGGCCTGAGCACTATAAATCCTCTTCTCTTTAAGTACAGACTGCTGGCTTCTTGGCTGGGGAGGGGAGAAGATGCTGTCATATGGAAGGAAAGCATGTATCCTATTGCTCTCCTAATCCTCCAGTCTGTTAGAAAGCAGCTACACATCCTGCCTGATTGAATACCTGCCTTGTAATTCAATCTAGGGGTTCCGCTGCCATTCGTAAATAGATTACATTGCTCTGCTGTGGCGTACTGCGCAGCAGGCTGCTTGATTGAATGGTGGGTCCTTTCAATCCAGGCAGCGCAGGATGTGTGTTTTGTGTGTGTGTGTGTGTTTTTTTTTTTTTTTCCCTTTCTCTGCCTTTGTTGTAGGGAAGTGGAGGAACTGAGCAAGAAGCTTGTTGGGGTGCTGGAGAGTGGGGGGCTGCCAACCTTCCTGGCTTTTGGAGATGCATCCCTAAATGTTCCCTTGGCTCAAAGCTACATAATGCATTCTGCATCAGTCAAGAGCTGGGTGGATGAAGGAGTGCCTGAGATAGCTTGAAGGTGGGAAGCAACTGTGGGTGCTCAGAGATGCCCTGGCTCCATTGCGTGAGTGAATGAATGTGGCTTTGCTGCTAGATCAGTGACAGCAGAGCAGCCAGTGACCTGAAAGCTGAGTCAGCACCTCCATCCTGCTGCACAGCAGTGGCTTGCAGCCTGTGCCAAGCTCCAGGAGAGACTCACATAGTGTCTTTCTAAAGGTAATTGCATTTGGGATATGCTGCTAGAAGCCTGGATGGTGATGATGAGGTGGGCGCTGTCCTGTTTTTAATTTGTCTTGTTAACTAGAAGTTTGGTGACTAGTACAGTACCGACCTTCTTCTACAGAAATGACTGCAGTGAAACATGGCTTGCCTCTTGTACTTTTTATGTCTTTATCACCCAGCACAGTATCTGTCAGCAGTGACTGGCATTTTCTCAGTAACATCAGCACAAGCTTTCTGGGCTCAGTGGGACAGAGGATGATGCATGCGGGTTTCTCACACTTCAGATAGCCCGTTGCCAGTAAGGACTGAGATAAAATGGTCACTGCTCGCAAAGCGCATGTCTGTCTGTCTAGCCTGAGAATGAGTCTGTAGTTCAGAGCTGGTAGGAAATAATCAGACTTTTTTTTTTTTTTTAAAGGAAGCAACATCTCAGTGTTTTGCTGGGATCAGAACCGTGAAGTGGTGTTTGCTTGTGTGCTCCTTGCTCATTTAGGGGACCTAAGGCTGTTCTAGGCTTAAGGCTCACTGGAGGGAGGGAACGGAACAGGGGAGGCTGGTAGTGCAGTGCTTGGTTCTCCCTAGTGTTCATTCCTCTTGGTTGTGAGTGCGTGATGCTCTTGAGGAGAAACTTCTTGCTTTTGAGTGGCTCCTGCTTCAGAAAAGGCTTCCTAGGCACCTTTTTGAGTTGAGTGGACTGATCTTTCTGCAGTGCTATTTTTCTTGTGCTTTTTTAATGTTCATTAAATGCTAAATATTTACCTGGAGGCTCTAAAATAAATCATTGTTGCAGAAGTACCTTTTAAAACTAGTCAGCTGTGGGTTTTTTCCCTAGTACCTTTGCCTCTCAGGACTATAAATGGCTTCCTAAAGCAGGGGAAAACCATTATTAATTACACTGCCTAATGAACTCATTTGGCTTTTTGCCCAGCTTCCAAAAACAGCACTAGCACCAGGCTGGATACTGTTGTCTCACTGTAATTATGTTTATATGGAAAGTTAATTTTTGTTTTCATAAATTGATTTGAGGCTTCTGGAAGCTATTTGGAGATAATTAACTTTGCCCACACAGACCTATATAAGGGCATTTGTTTACAAGGTGGTGCTTGGTGCTGGAGCATGGAGGTACGTTCATGAGTTCATCTGGAACTATTCAGTTAGCAGCTCTGGGCAGCTGTTTCCAGATTAGATTCCCTATTTGTGGACAGCAGTGGCAAGCAAACAACAGAGCTTTGGGATTTTGCAGACTGGTAACAACCCTTAGGGAGGAGCCACAGTCTCAAGACAAAATCCAAATAATACAAATACTGCAAAGGTTTGTGCTAGAATCACAGACTCCCTTGGTGTGAACAATAAATGTGAGAGTCCCAAGTGGAAAAGGCCTAAAAGACCATGAGACCAGACCTCTGCAAACACGTAGCTGTTATGGCAAAAGCACTTTCCATATATCTTTCATAAAGGTGGGGATGGAGAGCAAGCAGCAGAAATGCAAGGTGATTTAATGGCACCTTCACCAGCAGGAGATACAAGGCAGTATTGCAGAACTGACTTATTTGTTCAGTCATTGGCATGTGTCTTTGGGTTCCCGGCCCCTGCACTGAACTCTGCTTTCAAATCAATTCATTAATGAGCTAATTAATTATGCATGGAGATCCATTAGAGAAATGTGTAATAACCTCAGGATGCAGAGCCCTACTCCAACACATGGCTACTGAAGAACAATGGAGGGAGAAAAAGCAAGGTGTCCTTGGCAGCTCTAAGCCTGTTTGAGAGCTTTTGTCTGACCTCCTAAACCGCAGGGGAATACATGAGGCACTGTAGGTCATGTCTAATATAAACTGAGTGATGCACCTTGTGTAGGTCAGCGTCCGTGGTGCTGATCATTAAAGCTACAGAGTTCCTGTTCCAGTGCACCGTGGGCTTTTTCTCTTTACATTAAAAAAAATAAAAAAAAATCCCTGAAGTCCCAAAGATGTATTAATTCCTTACTGCACACTTCAAAACCACAGACAAAGATGCATCAGAAGGCCTTCAGGCTAGACTGGCATAAGATGTCTCTCTGCTTTTACTGGGGAGAAAAAAAAATGCAAATGGTATTTGGAGTTCATAGTTTTAGGTCTAGGGGCAATCCTGTCTGTTCTTGTCTGTCTTGCTTGTAACAAAGAATGACTTTTCCCAGCCCTTGCAGAATACCAGTGTCCGTCCTGCAGCCAGACTGCCAGCAAGCTCATAAATTCCAGCTTTGCCTCTTGAGTCTTTATTTTTCTGTCTCCTGAGCAAATCCCCAGGGTCAGCTTTCTGCAAGTTTTATCTAGTGCTTCCATACGGGTTGGGAAACTTCTACAGCTTGAAGGTCAGCGTGCTGGAACAACAGCCCTGGATAAGATCAGAAGAAAAGGAACTTCCAGAAGATGCTTGTGGTATTTCATCTGCAAATTGCATTGCTGTCAAAGAAGAGGCAAAGTGAAGTGTTAGCAGAGAAGTTAAAGGTTTCCAAAGTTTGATCATCCTCCTCTTCTTCCCTTCCCCTGTTCCCATTTCCTTCAGGGTTATACATTTTGTTCCTGACTTGCTACTGCACTTTCTGGCAGGGAGTCCAGCTACTTTTCATGGACCTCTGGGACTCTGAGAAAGAGGGGTATACTTATACAAGGGTCATTTACCCTTTCTTCTTTATTAATTGGTGTTGAGAGATGTCCAGGAAGTAAAGATGTAGTAGGAGGACTGAGTGAGCACTGGGTTTTTGGGTTGTGTGGGATAATGAACAGCAACCTGGTGTGAACTGCAGGGAGTTAACGCTGCTCTCAGTGAAGCTTGCAGCTGGGAGAGCTCTGTTTTTGCTTAGCCCTAAGCACTAAGGTGCTAAGCCTTAACTGTAAGTCAGACACCCTGTACAGAGCACCAAGGGGCGCTGAGGCATTGCCCAAAGGGTTGGCTGGTGGCTCTGCAGGGTAGGGCAACTGCAGCGAAGGCTGGAAGTCTGGAGCATACCAGCCCACGTAGGGGGCTCCTGGGTAGGATTGGTGAGTTAGTGACCTCCGCTCCTGCTGCTTGCAGATATGGGGACTGGCAGTGTTTGTCCTGTGTCACTTCTTGGATGGGCCACCTCGTGTCACCTTGTAAGTGTATGCCTAAAACCCCCCAGTGGATGTGATGGTGTATATGGACCTGCGGTGATGCATCCGATGCATGGCAGTTGGTGATCAGGCAGCTTTGTTTGTGCTGTTTCTCACATACCTCCTTGCCCTGCACAAGCACTTCTATTAACTGCCACAGAACTATTTGTATGTGTTAGCTGGATCAGGGCCTGGATACTCCCCTGCTTTCCTGTGCCAGAAGGTAGCTTTAAGATTTTGCTGACAGCTCTCACTGAGAAACCCATGTAGCGCTGGCTGTCTAATCCTGCCCCTTTTGGCCAGCCCTTTGCTCACATTCTGTCCTGGGACTAACCTGCACCCCGAGAGGCTTTGCAATTCAGGGCTGTAAGTGACGGCAGCAGCTGAAGTGGAGCTTCCTCTGCGATACCCATGCTTTGGGCACCAGGCAGTAAAATGGATTGAGCATACACGTGCACTGAAGACTTAAAGCAGCAATGTTAGCACAAAAACTCTGAAAGCAGCTGTTCCTTAGGCAGAGAGGAAGAGTGGTGGATCTGAATGGCTGCTCACTCTTCCTCCATCTGGAGCTCTCCCATATGATAGGTGAAGGGTTTACCCTTCGTCTCCCCAGTTGTTTGCCTCCATATTTCGTGGAGACTGTTTACTGTGCACAACAGGCTTCTCCATAGCTGTGTTCCCATGCCAACCATTCTGCAATATGGTGTACATGCTCAGTGAGACAAAGCAGCTTTAATCCTCAACCTTTGGATGCCTTCAGCCCATCCGGGCCAAGCCTCCAAAGAGGAACCCTGCTGCTTACAAAGTGGAGCTCCAGGTTCCAGTTAATTGGCCCCAGTCATTAAGGGAAATTCAGTTTCTGTCCACTGGGATTGTAAAGGGAGTGAGTTTTAACAGCAAATATCTACAGTGCGTATTGGTTGTCCTCAGGTTAAAAAAAAAAAAAAAAAAAAAGCAAAGCAAACTTTCAGCAGAGAAGAAATGCTTCTAATTACTTGCCTTTGGCAGAATGACTGCCCTGCTCTTCAGAAGCTGTATTTATCTCCTCTAAGAACCAGCTCATTAGCTCTATTGCTCACACAGCTAATCAACAACATAATTAATAATTATTTATATGGCACCCATGGCAGAGGGCTTTGGATCACATAAGAAAACATCATTTCCTTATGATCACTCAAGCATTTCTAACTGTGTCTTTTCTCTTTTTTTTTTTTTTCTCCTTCCTCCTCTCCCCTGCCCGTTCTCTGGCCTTTCACGCCAGTTTCTAAAGCTTGGCATAAGCTTTCAGTTAACCTTCCACCAAGTGTCTCATTCTTTTAGAAACCTCACTGAAGTCCCACTTGACTTGGGTGCATCTTCTTGTTATTACCAAAGATATGACCCTCCTACGGCAGGTTCATATTGGTGTGTGATGTTGCCTCCTGCCTACGGTGTGTCCTGCTGATTGCATCTGCCTGCTGTGGGAAGGCCACTCTTGCCCTATCCCCTGTCTCAGTGCCTTGGAGTTAGGAACCAAATGTGACTGAATGTATCTGCAAACCACAGCGTGAGGCTTGGAAGCAGCTTTTGCTGGCACCACGTGTTGCTAAGCAGATGGGCTGCTGCGTTTGTACCCGATGAAGTTTTTCAGAGAGGGTGGCTTTGGGTTGGCATTTCGGTAATTGTTGCCAGCACAGAGGAAACAGAAGGAGAAGAATCTCCAGTTCTTTACCACCTGCTTCTCCGTGCTCTCCGTGCCCCCATCAGTGCAGTTTGTAGGTGGGGGTGGAGTAGGGAGGGAATAAAATCAGATTCATTGCAGGATGCAACAGGTGAAATTCTGGGAAAATAATGGCAGAAAAGTCTTAACTGAGTGTGCTAAAAAAGTAAGAGGGTAGAGGCTGACGAGTCACTGTAGTGGGAAGTAGAAGAGCGTGAGGTCCATGAAGGCAGCTGAACGTAGATGGTTTGAATGCTAAAGCATTTGGTGTTCCCTTTCTCTTCGGCCATGCTGCCCCTGCCCATGGAGATGGGCACTGCAGAGAGCTGGGCAGTTGTGGTGCATTTTCCTTCTTTGGTGGGTTGCTTGGCATGCCTGAGGAAAGTGATGGCTCTTCCAGTGTGTGTTTCTTGAAAACTGTCAGAGGTGGAACAGGACAAGGGTTCAGTCTGTGTCATTCTAAATACTCTGAATACATGAGCCAAAGTGCATTTAACTTAAACAGGAACAAATTACATGGATTTAAATGTCTCACCCTAAGACTTGAGTGGGAAGCACTTGTAATTAAGATTTGAAACCCTGGTGCTGGTTTTGCCCTTTTATTTCCTGATACTGACTTATCTGACAGCTGATGTTTCAGCTGTCATAAAGTGCAAGTGGCTGCTTTTTGGTTGAATATAGGGGGTCCATTTGGCTTGTGATACTGCTGTGAGGCTGTAACATTTCTTTGCGAGGCTGTAACATCTCTTTGCTGTCCTATCATTTTTTGTGTAAAAGAGTTGAGATAGGAAGAACACTTTCAAGTTAGAAATGAAAAAATCACCTGAAACATTTCAGGAATTCTTCCTTTCCCCCTATCAAGTTTTCACTTCCTCAGTACTTGTGGCTTTTCCTTCTTTGTTAAAGGGATTATTCCCCCTGAAAAATACAGTTTGACAGATTGCCCAGGCCTCATCGGCAAATCTGATACAAGTTGACTCATTTCTCCTGGTTCAGGTGAGTGATCCATCTCTCCTACTCATTGATTTTTCTGTCCTTCTGTTTTGAGATTTGTGGAGCTAGGTATATCGAGGAGCAAATGCTGTTTCCAGCTCCTTGAAAGATTAAAGCAGTAAGTATTTCATGGCTTTGGCACCCTCTCCTCCCTGCCTCTCCATCCCCTGCCCCCAAAAAAGTAGATCATTAGGCCTTAAAAGCTGATCACATGTAGCAACAGAATTCATCATCTCCAGGTGTCTACATATCAAAACTGGAATTAGTAGTTGCTTTTTTTTTTGCTTTTTTTTTTTTTTTTCCTGTCCATCCACCCCTTGACATGGCTGTTAAAAACACTTCCACAATTTGTGAGCTAATGGGCACTGAACAGATGGGGAAATTGCAAGCTTCATCATTGAAACAAACAGATTTCTATCTGATGAAGAAAAAATACATTTTTGGAAAGAAGATGTGAGTGAAATGAGGACGACATTATCCCTGTCCTTGGCCACATGGGTTGTTTGGGTTTTCTGGAATGCTGCCTCTTTCAGATGATCTGGCCATAAGTAGTTGCTGCAGTTTTTGGTGCTATTTCATCCCCAATATTGTTTGTTGTTTTTTTTTTCCCCTACATGTAACAACAACAACAAAAAGCTAAGACTTTTTTGCGACCATGAACATAAGCGTTCAAATCTTCCACTTCCAGTTTGGAAAGAGGGAGAAGCAAGATACCTGTTCCTTCACCCTTTGTCATGACTAGTGTGATTGCAGTCTTACAGTGGGGGCCTATTCTTACTGTGCTGATCGACTGGGTCTTACCCTCCAGGACCCCTGTGTTGCCAAAAAATAGGCTGATTGAAGATATATTAAAAAAAAAGTAGGTCTGTGTGAGAAATACCCCTTCATCTCTGCTGTCCCTAGGTAGTGTAGCTGCTGCCCTGTCGCTGCCGGGTGAGTGAACGTACGCCCTTTATCTTATCACCACTTCCCCATTCCTCAGTCCTTCGTGGCAGCGTCAAGTATACACGCTATGCACAGATGTTTGCAAGGGTGAATGATGCATTATATTGTTGAGCAAAATGAGTTGGCATGTTTGTCTGGCTTATTTCATGAGCATTTGAAGAAACAAAATCAATAACATTTATGTAATACTCCTGTCATCTGCTTCAGCTTCTCCCTTGCAACTCTAGTCACTTTTCCTGAAATGCATAATGAAACGTATTTAATCCTGCAGTGTGATGGCCACCGAGCAGCAGCTCCAAAGCTGTTTTGATCCCTGCAACGTACAGTAAATGCTGAAGTAATTTTCATGTGCAAATGAGCATAAGTTAGTTCAGTGTCTTATTTGCAAACAAGTATGAATTGCTGTGGTGGTTTCATGTTTTTTACTGTCAGGAATAATATCCCTCTGAAGGTAGTTACTCACTGCAGCTGTTCTGCAGTGCAACCTGCAGACAAGGTCCCTGGCTGAGCAGGAGGAATCCTGTGCAGGGCAGAGCAGTCACGGTGCTGCCATTGAAATAATAGCGCATTTTCAGTAAATCAGGTTTTCTGTCTACTTACTAGGGTAACAAGAATGAAAGAAAAGTCCCACTTTCAACTGGGGATGAGCCATGGATCACAGATTCCACTTTTAATTTGATGCCCCTCTGTGTGAGTTTATCCCTCCTGAAATTGGAGGTAGAACCTCAGTATGACCAAAAGTGAGCCCATCATATATACATATGTTTTTAATTTAACTTTAAAATCAAATCTTTCTTTTCATTCGGTGTGACCATGACTATTTCCCTCACAGCTGGCCTGACGCCTCCCTGAGGGATGGGAGGAGAGGTCCAGAGCCACAGCCGGGGGTGACAGAGTCAAGCTACAGCTCTGCTCTGTGTCTGATGGACTGTTCACAAACAGCTATATAACACTGCCCAGCCTCCCTCCTGAGCGATACTCGAGGAGGGAGTAGTCTCCTCTAATTGTATTTAAATTGCATGTTGCTGCTGTATTTATTGGTGCATGGATGTGGCTGGGTTTGAAGTGATACTAGGAGGAGCCTTTGAGGTGGAGGAGTTGTTAGGCATGCTATGGATTGTGGTAGATTTCCCTTTTCCTCCCTGTCTTCTGCAGGAAACTGTTAAAACTGGTGATTACTTTCCAGCAGAAAGGTGTAAATTAACCTTTTGCCCTCTGCCTCCTGCTTTTCCTCCCAGTTGGCTCCTGTGACTTATAAGCCTTGTGCTGTGTGCTCCTGGGACTGCTGTTTGGCGTAGCTGCAAGGTGTGCAGAACCCAAGCAGGAAGCAACCTGCTGTACCATGTCATTCATTTTTTACTGCCTTGTACCATGTCACACATTCTTTACAGTCTTTGCTCAGACTGAGGGTGCATCTGAGGGCAACTTNTTTTTTTTTTTTTTTTTTTTTTTTTTGCCTCCATGAGTTGTGATCGTTTCTAGGAGAGAGCTGAGTCGACCTGGGAGTTGTTCTGTTACATGCCTCAGAAGAATCTGCTGCTTGTGTCACTTTGGTGTTGCAGTTAACAGGGGAGGAGGTGACAAGTGGATGCAGTTCTTGCTCTCCTGCATGGAGCAGAGCACGCTGTACTCTTGCCAGTTCATCTCTGCTGTGGCTGACAGCAAATGGTAAATAGACTTTTTTGCCCAGGAGGGAACACACCACCAATATATTGTTCAACAGAAGTCTCTTTGCACTGTAGAAATGATTAAAGTCTGTTCTGATGTCAAATACGTCTTTGGCATTGTAGATAGTGGGGAATTTCTCTTCAGGTCATAGTCCACTAAGTGGGTTTGTTTCCTAAAATACAACCGTTACCTAAAATACAACCGTCACCCGCTTAGCCTAATTTTTTTTTTCCGTGACCTGTAACAAAGTGTAAGTGCCTCATAAATGAGCTCATGGGTTGGTGTAGGTCAGTGGTTTTCAGCATTATGAATTCCTCTGTAATGAATCTCAGCCTGCCAGTCAGGCAGGCTTTTTTTGCTTTTCTTGGTACACTCAGAAGTCATCTGCATACCGCAGCCTGAAAGTGGCTGGGCAGATCACACCGAGGCCTGCTGGCGGACAGGGAAGGCCAAGAGGGAGGGATGAAATCAGACTACAAATATTCTTGGCAGCGCTGTCAGCTCGTTAGACATTGCCTGTCTGTTTACTAGTTATTTGTCTTCTGCTCCTGATTGCAGCGTGGGAGCATTTGATTATTATAGAAAAGATGTGGGATATCGTACTGCAGCAACTAAAACAGAGTGGGACTTGTTCTTGGCATGATCCAATGCCTGTTAAAGCTGGTAACAATCTCGGCTTTCATCGTGCAGCCTTGCATAACACTATCCTTCGTATGACACATGGTGTTGGAACATATAAAGAGTCTGGTGGGTGCGTGTAAAGAGCCACAGGCTAAACAAGCCTGTGCAGTATTTACCAGAGGCTGCTTAGCTTCACTGAAGCTCCTTGTGTAATTTTACTGCAGTCGACCCGGCAGGAAGCAGCCTGATTCCCTCAATTTGGTGGATCTGCTGGTCATGTCCTGTCGTTCAGCTGCTGGGAACTGTGGCTGAGACAAGGTGAGCAGTACAGGATCACAAACACGTGGGATGTGGCACATATGAGATTCTGGTGGGCTGCAGACAGTTTCTGGATCGCTTGATGTCGGTAGCTGTGGTCAAAAGGGCAGGTAAATGCATCCCCATGGCTCAGAGCTGGAATACAGAGGCTGGAGAGGAGAGAGCTCTTCATCTTGCCTGGTGCAGTTCCACCCTAAGCTGTGAAGGGAAATCCCACAACTCGTGACACTTTGCTTATACTCTCTTTTCCCCTCTTGCTAAGCAAGATGTGTTCAGGAGCCAACTTGCTTCTAAAGTGGATGATGTTATTAGTTTTTCAGTATGGCGAAGCTCTATTCACTGCTTAGCTCACTGCAACTCAGTCCCTTACCAGGACTCCCATATCCTCTGTTGCTGTTAAGGGACCTTCTTTATCTCTGGCTGGGCAAAGCTGGCAGGCTCAGGCTTGGAGCTCTGCTGTCAGGGCTGGTTACAGCAGAGTGGGGACCTAACAAACTTGGGCCAGATGTCAGGATCTGCCCAGCACAGAGCTCAGCAGGACTGGGAACTCCTGCTGAGTTGCATGGGCAGCCCTTGCCAAGTCCTTGCTGCTGGTGTGAGGGCCAGCTCGGGGTGTGCCTGTGCTATATGGGGGCCATGGCTGGGCTGGAGATGCAGGTATGCCTGAAATGCACTGCATGTGTAAGGCCACCTCCATGGAGGCTTGGTGAGGGGTCATGGGTCTGCGGTCGGTGTGTGAGGCTCTGCATGCCACAAGCTCACCCACCCTGTAGTCATATTTGCTGAATTAGCTGAAGCACCGCAGGTGACTTGCTCTGCTTCCTCACCATCTGTGGCCGGACAGGCTGAGCTGGTACAAGGCCAGCTGGTGTGGTTAACCTGTCATCATTGCTTTGGGCCAGCAAGGTGAGTTTGTACAGGATCAGCAGAGCAAGCAGTGGAGGACAGAGGTAATAAAAAAAATCTGTAAGCTACCTTACCCTGTGGGGAACTGAGCAGTCCTCGGTTTCCCGGCCAAGTAACATTATTTTGTACAAAATACTGATCATGACAGCTCCTGACTGCAGGGGCTTTTCAGAAGCCTCTGGGGACTTTGTACAAACATCTGTTTTTGGTAAGGCAGCTCCTTCTAAGAGTACAGCCATGCAAAAGAGTTGTCTGAGAGTGTCAGACATGGCCAGGAGGCCACGTGGCAGAGCTGTCCTCAAGAGTGTTCTGTAGTTCAGAGAAGGACAGATGCTCTCGGGGGTTACGGCCCAGTGCCCTGGAGTCTGATTCAGGGCTGCAGAGCAAGGGGTGGGTGAGCCTAGAGGGAATCAAGGTTTGCTGGGTGGCAGAGAGGATCAAAACCTGCATGTGAGGCACAGAAGCTGGAATTGCTTCTTTCTGTTATTTGCCTGAAGAGTTTTAAAAATAATAATAATAATAATAATAATGGTGTATATTGGAGAAAACTGAGGTATTTCTCTGCTGGAATCTTCCCTGTTCTTGCTTGGATCTATAGCCTCTTGCTGGCCTTAGGTGTCTGCTGCATTGTGGACTGCCACCTTAGCCTTCCTAAAATAAAGATATTCTTGCCTGTTTGCTCATGGGTCCACTCCAGAGGTTTAAATGGTAGAATGAGTTCTGGTTAAATTACGCTCATGTGCAAATATGTACCGATTCGATCTACAGAGCACTCTTACAGCTTCCTCTATAAAGCTGTACAAACAGCAGTAATCCATACCTCCCTAGACCTCATCAGTCACCAACCATGTCTAAAATTGTCAGCTTAAGATGGTGAACTTCCTGTGACACTTCTCTTTCCACAGAAAAGCCCTGCCCTTAGGGTTGGTATGGAGGAGGTAGTGTGAGGCCAGGGCTGCTGCTGAGTCTGGCTCCTGGCTTCCTAGGCCTCACCTGCCTGCTGAGCACCATCAGCTGTGGCTTTGCTGTAGCCCTGAGCTTTGTGCCAGCTCCTTCACCCAGGTGCTGCACGTGCAGGGAGGAGGAGAGTCTGGAGTGACTCAGAAAGCAGAGCTAAGTGCAGCTGATGGGAAAGATGCAGTTCTCTAACAAACACAGTACCTTCATTGCTGAGGTACCAAAATTGGTAATACAACATCAGTGGGTACCATCTCAGGCAGCCAAGGCAGTGAGATGAGCTTTGTGGACTTTAAATCAAAGTTTATTCTCAGGTCACATTCTCTGCCTCACTTTCTTCTTGTGCATGTGTACACAAACCAGTAGAGTGGTAAATCTCTTAAGAAGGAAAGCTCTAGGAGAGGACTGCCTGGAGCCTAAGTCCTGTGGAATCCAGGATGAGGTATTTGTTTAAGCATCTCTGCTTTATTTCTAAAGACCTCTGACTTCCTCGGTGCCTCAGGTGACCCTGGCAGGTAGGAAAAGCCACTTAGCGAAGAGGAGCATTTCTGCAAAGCAGCACTAAGATTTCTTCACTGTTTGGCTCTTGTATCATTGTTCTATCTGTGAGCTGGATAAAAGCCTCAGAGGAATAATTGTCTGAGCAAGATTGAATCTGGAAGAGAGGCTCATGGATCCCAGGAATAAACTGGCTGTCAGAATGCAGTATTGACTTGAAGAAAGCACGTCCTTGGAGGCACTATTGACTGTCATTACTGATGTAGTGGAGACTGCCTAAAGTGCCATTTCTTGAGAGTGGCATCATTTTTTGCTGTACTTTTTTTTTCCCTCTCCTCTTTCTTGCTTTTGAAGAGGGTGGGCAGAAAACCAACACTGGCATGTGTTGTGAGTGAAATGAAAATACATGCTGAGCTGGAGCCCGCTGGTTTCAAAATGAAGGACAGAGAGGGGATCCTGAAGGACTAGTTCCTGGTTGCCCTCGGTGTTCACTCAAACTATAACTGAAAGTGTTTCCTGTCCTTTTTTGCAGAGAGCAAACTCACCCAAAGCCAGCCTTGTCACTGTAGGAGCTATGAGGCTGCTTTTTCTCCAGCCCTCAGACTTTGTCTTCAAAGAGAGGGGTCCCATTTAGGAGATTATGTCAGGTCACACACAAGTTAGAGGAAACCTGGTGTCTGTGATGGAGAGGATAGAGGGAGGAGAGCAAAGGTTCTCAGTAATATTTTAATAGCTTAGCAGAAATAGCTACAGGGAAAGCAAATACAGGTGCTTCCGTCGTGTTTATCACTATTACTCCTCCTTCGCTTGCTCTGTCAATGCTGAGCCTAAAACAGTAGGGCTTGTGGTCCTCTGGGACTGTATTAGGCTGGGCAGTGAAGCACTAATTGATACAATGCCATCCTAGCTGAAGGGGCCATTTTGGTGTTTAGGGTGAAAATTTCAATGTCACTTGATAGGCATAGACTTCTCATTTTATTTATTTCAAGGAAGCTTATCAACATTGCTTTGGTGGTGTGCAAAAGAGGAGCTTTAAATTCCCTGGCTTTAGTAATGCATTTTCTGAATTTTAAAATCCTTCTCAAAAGTTGCTATTTTTGGTTGGTGTTGTGTTTTCATTTGTCTGTGTTGAGACAACATAACTGCTTCAGAAAATAATGAATTTCAGCTGTGCATTCCGTAAAGCAGCATCCAAAAAGTGCTCAGAAGAAGCATGTAGACATGTATTGTAGCCATAGAGCAAAATTTCATTTTCTTATGTATATTCTTGATAACACAGGCTGAGGATCAGGAAAGGGAGAATGTGATGGGTTGATACATGTTGGTGTTTTGCTTATCCAGCATTTAACTCTCAACTGTAGCACTTCATGTGGTGTGTTTGAGACCGGAGTGCCTTATTAGTAGCCTACTGACCTGTTCTTGTGTCCTAGTGTAGAATTGTGAAAGGATGACAATACACAGCTGAGGACAAGTAACCTGTGCACACAATTAATTATTCATAGGATATTAGATTAAAAGCCTGTTTCAAGAAGAGGAAGAGGGGGACATTCCCAACATAACCTGAGAGGGACGGGGAACAGATGCTGCCTACGCTATTGCTGCTACTGGGTAGCATGAGGATACAAAGGCAAAGGATAAAGCTTGAGAAAGGGCAAGACAGTATCCCACCTTGTATTATTACGTGATGCTTGCTCTGAGTGGCACTGCTTTGAAATGACTCTGCTCTGAGGGGGGTGTCTGGTGTTGCGGGGTGTCCCAGCTGAGCGTCTGGCTTTTCTGCCTTGAGGACACACTGTCTGGGATGCTGAAGTGACTCAGTGTTTGGATGTCCAGACATTGTTTTGGGCAGAGGATTAGTTGTATTGTCCTTGACAGAGATGAGTTTTGGATAGCTCTGTTGTCCAACTGTCTCATTAAGACATGGTTCTTTTGGCCATAATGCTAAGGGGGTGAAGGAAGCACTTTGAGGAGAGCTGGTTAAAATTACATTCTTGATCTGAGAGGCTTTTCCCCTTGTCTTCTTCCAACAGGAGGATGTCTGAATCTCACTGACCATAGCAGCTGTCCCTTCTTTTCAAGGTACTTTTCCAGGTTTTAACTTGAGTTTTGGAATCTGCAGGACTGACTCTGCTGTCATCGCGGCTGAAATCAGCTGCAAAGTTTATCTGGACAGAAAATATGACCAAACTTTTTTGGTCCTAGTGAGAAATACTGGGGAAAGGTAGTCGAGAAATGCCTGTTAAAGATTTAAGCACTGCTGCTTGTGGCCTGTCCAAGAGGAAGGGAAATAATCTGTCAAAAGGCTGTTGGGACTCAGATCTGTTTGCTGTCTGGTAGGGGCTGTAGCGACCAGCCAGTGCTGCATGGGGGCAGGAAACAGAGGGTTAGTGGCTTTGTGGGAGAGGAACCTGGGGCATTCGAGTCAAAGTGAGATTGCCAAGGGGGTAGGGTAGGTTCGTGATGAAGTGGGAGTTGGATTGAGTCACCTGGAGTGCTTGGTTGGAGGAAGGTGGGTGTCTCTCAGCTCTGAAGGTGCAAGAAAGCAGATAAAGCCTCAGTCCTGGCACTGGTGGTCACCAGAGGCAGGCAGCAGGGCTGGCCCTTGCACCCAGCTCGATGGAGCTGCTGGGCACGCTGGGTTCCACTGAACTGCACCCAAATACAAACCACTTGGCTGCTCAGAGAAGTCTGTGGGAACATTGCCAATGACTGCAGGTCATGTTTTGTGAGTTGTGGTTAAAGCATCCCTGCTGTTTACTTCTGGAGAAGGCTGACAAAGGGGAATTGAGTGGATGTTTTTGGGAATTAGATACCTTCCTCCCCTTCGTGCCTTTGAAATATCTCCATCCTGGATTCCTTTTTCCCCTGAAGGAGAAAGCTTTGTGCTCAGCTGTCCCATTATGCTGCAGCAGACAAGGAGATCTATTTAATTTAAGTGCCTCTTACTTCAGCTGAAACACGTTTGCAGACAGAATATCGTTTGTGTTCGCTGAACAGAGTCCTGGAAGCCATAGGCTTGTGTGAGAGATCCAATTAAATTAAAAAAAAAAAAAAAAAAGAGAGAAGAGTTGAGCAAAGCTCCCCCTACAAGCTCTGGTAGGGATTTCCTATATGCTGCCAGTCTTGACCTTGAGCATTCTCAAGTCCTCTCCCTGGGATGCTGACCTAGTATTCATATATCATTCAAAGCATGCAGAGATCTTTTTTTCTCTTTTTGAAAAAAAAAAAAAAAAAAAAGTAATTGGATTGACATAAATTAAAGCTGAGTTAACCTGTCTGGAATAATTGGATTGGTAATAATGGACAGCAGTGTGGACTGAAGTAGGTCACAGTTTAACCCAGAGGCCTGCAGCACAGTCTTCCTCCCCCAACCCCCCACCCTGCCTCCCACTTTTTGTTTCCTTTTTCCTCTGGGAGCACAAAGGAATGCAGATGGAGGAAGGCTGCGGGTGTGTGCCGTGTGCGTGGGGCTGCTGACTGGGAAATGACTTCAGGGTGCAAACTCAGATGTTCCTGGGAAGAAACTGCATGGGTTCATTGCTGGGAAGCTGCACTATGCATGGCTGCAGTGATAAACCTTATCACAGGGATCAATTCTGCCTCCTTTCTGTGCTGTCCTTCTGTGCCCCTAACCAGAAAAAGGCTGAAGGAACCACTCTTGGATTGGAGCTTCCTGGTGACAATGAGAGGTGTGTAAACACAGGGGTGTGGGGCTGCCCTCCTACAGTAGTGTGCCTGCAAATGCCTCTCAAATACTCTTTGTATTTAAGTTTGATTGGACTCCTTCCTTCCTTGGGTAGGAGCAACAAAGAGAAACTATCAATAGTGTTGAACAAATCTTTGTTTTAATCTCAAGCTAGTTTAAAGCTGGTTTACTCTGCTCTGCTTCTGACTTGTGAGACCTTCAACACTCTTTAGCTGCTGGTTAGGAAGTACTGCTGAGATGCATCCAGAAGGAGCCCTCCCACCCCTTGAAAAACATCTCTGCCTTCAGCAGTAGTTCCTAGGATACTGCTGCAATGTAGTTGCACAGTCCTCTCCCAAGGACTTGATTGGAAGCTTTGCTGGTGTTTGACACTATATCCCTCACTGCAGTGAAACCCAGATCCATCAAGCCACAGATGTTATGCTAAGCACGTGAGAAATCTCATCTCCACTGGGGTCAAAACATTTCCAAAGGAACCACTTCTTCCCTGTCTGTCCAGTAAAGGTCACCTACAGGTTTCCCTCAGAGTGGCAGCAGTCCAAGAACACTGCTCAGGCTGCTGAAAAACGAGCTGTGAAGAAATCCTCTAAGGATGAAACCCTCCTCTGATCCTGAAGCAAGCAAGGTATTGGGAATGTGTGCTAAAGGAGAGGTTCACATCCCTGCAGTGTACCACTGGAACCAGTGGGAGGGGCTGGGATAGGAAAAGTGGGCACCCTGCAAACCACACTGGAGATGTGACTGTACGGGGTGAGGGGGAGGTGCAGAGGCCAGCCTTCCTCCTCGCTTCTCACCAGTGCCACTCAGATCTTGTTTGTGTTATTTGCTTTGTCCTGTAGAGAGTTGATGAAGGTTCTGTGGTTGCAAGAGTTGCATTGTAGGTGAAGTTAACTGGGCCATCTTCTGATCTCGTAGCTGAATCCTGCTGCCTCTTAAAAATTACCTGAGTACTTCCGATTGTCATATTAAAAATATCTGCTGTGAACAGATTATTTGGAAGATTGGTCTGTGTAAACATGATCTCAATCACAGCAGTATTACCTGCTTGGCAAGGAAAACAGGCTTTAAAGAATTATACCTAGTCACTGCCAATGGAGACATCTGTATCTCAGGCAGCTGGACTTGATGAACTTTGTAGGTCTCTATCAACTGAACTGTTGTATCTTGAATAGTCAGACCTTGATGCCATTGGATTCAATGGTAAATTTTTTCCTGGTCTTTCCTGGGACACTTGGTGCAAGCAGCTTTGCTGTAGGGGTCGCTGTGTGTGCTGCCAGCCCAAGCTGCAGGAGCTGTGCCAGAGCTTGGCTTCCCTTGGCAGGGCACCACACAGGGAAGGATCCCGAGTCCCACACCAGCCTGGTGAGCAAAGGGCTGTTCCCTCTTAAGGCAAGGGACTGCTTCTAAATCACAGTATGCTTGGGGTAGTCCAGCTGGATGCTTTTCTTTCCCAACAGCTTATGATGAAATCACAGCGAGGACTTAAATAATTAGAAGATGCTTGGCTTCTGAGCGGAGAGTCATTTCTTTCCCTGCTGACCTTGGCTGATTAGCAAATATTTAGAATCATTTGTAGAGTTGTATCAAAGGAGCCCAGAGGTATTTGTCTGCCTGAAAGCCTCTGGAGGATCACTTCTCCCCTGTGGGGGCACAGCCCATCCTTGTGCTTCAAAGCAGGTTTTTGATTAACTGACTGGAGATGCGTGTTTAAGATCTTGCATTTTTTGATGCTTTTTTTTTTTTTTTTCTCCTTACCCCCTTTCAAAGAAGGGAGAAACTTAACATCGTGCTAGTCCCTTTGTGGCAGTACGGAAGTTAAATTTACCAGGACCATTATCTTTAACAGCTGCTGCTGTCTGACAGATTGAGTTTATAGTCGGTCTTATAGGCACTAAAATCACTTTTATCCTTGTGGGTCCAATTTCGGAGCTATTCAATTTATTATCTCCAAGAGCTTAACAGCTGTTCTCCCCACTCCCTCATACCCTCTGCCCCTTACTCCTTCTTCCTCCCCAAAGCTCAAACCTAAGGATGACCCCTCAAACTTGGAGGTAGAGGCAGTAATGTGCAGATGCTCTACCAGTGATGAGTGCAGCTTTACCACAGGCAGGCAGCCTCCACTGACAAAGAAGTCTCCTGCTCCTCAATTTCTTCTATTAAGCAACAATGTCATGTCAAAGTCAGCCTACCTTGGCCATGGTCGGAGATGTTCCCTCCTCTGCACCTCAATAGAGAGGGAAGCAGCTGCCATGGGGACTGCAGAGAGGTGAGCAGGCAGCGATGGTCTAATTGGACCACTTTCAGTTTTATCTCAAATAGAAAATTAAAAGAATGATGGTGTAATTGGAAAAGACATGTTCAGATATGTTTCCCCTGTGAACCTTTCTTTTAATAGCTCTGAAGTGCACGTTTAGCGGTGGGAAGTTGCCAGCTCATGAGCTGCTCTGCTGTCTTTGACAGCTTTAAAGTTCTGTGTTTCTGCCCTGTAGCACTCCCTGGTCCCCTGACCAGCAGTTGGCAGCCTAAGAGTGGAAGGCTGTATTTTTTCCTCCCTGGGCTGCTCAGATCTCTTGCTTCTGGTGGCACTGTTTTCCCAGGCTGTTCCTTGTAAACCTCCTACCACTTAGAGTTGGCACAGGTTATCCTAGTGGTTATGACCATATACGCTTGTCCCTTCCCCTCCTTACTTCTTTCACCATGCTTCTTTGTGGCTTTATATAAAGAACTGTATGTGTATTTCATCTGTTGTTGAAGGTGTCCATTATATACAATCGCCAGCGTTGAGTATTTCTGCTCAGAAGAGAAGCAGAGAAGAGATTATTCTCTCAGGGAATAAATGATAGGCAGATGTTATAATTATAAAATTAAGAATGCCCTAGGAAATCATCAGAACTGAGTGCAGATGCTAATTTTACAGTCCCCAGGTATGCACAGAACAGGCAAAGAAACACTTCTGATACCTGCAGAATATAGAAGTGAGAATTGCTTTGGGAAACTGTGGGAGATGGGCAGTGTTAAACTTACCCTATCACAAGAGTAGGCTGATGGCCAAAAATCTGTTCTGGAGCCTAGGAAAAACGGATTTAATTTCTATCTGAGCTGTAGACATACCATTTGTTCTCTCATGTGGTAGGAGAGAAGGACTAGGATCAGGGTTTTTTTTTGTCTCTTTATGAAAGAACAGTTCCTATTTCATTGACTCAATGTGAGGGAATGCAAACCAGTATACACCCTGGGTGCTCGTGTTCCTGCTGTGCATCACTTTCTCCTGTTTTACTTTTCTGTGATGTTTTTAGCATGTTTGTTGAGTCAAGGAGTGGGGAATGGGAGATGTCGAGAATGATGCAGTTCAGTGCTCCATACTATTGAGGAGAGATCACAGAGGTCCAGTCCTGTGTCAGCAATTTCATGCGCACTGAATTTCTAACCCCAGAAAGATTTCGGTCTCTGTGACCTGTAGGCATATTCTTCTCCCGGGAAAAGGGGGTTCCAGTCTGCAGAGGTAAGAGGAGGACTTGAACATCTGTCTTGTCTCCGCTGGGATCCTGAACACCTGAATGGATCCTCTTCAGTCTTCATTCCTGTTGCCTTGTTCTGCCGTATCTATGGACCAAAGAGGAGCCTGTTCTTGCTGCAGTTACATTCTCAGCAGTGGCACACACTTTTCTTTGAGTAGAGACTGTGAAGATGAGATATATTGTGAAAAATTGCTGAAAAGTATTTGCAAGAGTTCTAGGATGGATTTCACTTATTCCCGGTAACAGTGATACATGATCTGTTACACCTTGGCTTGGGCTAAGTTTCACTGAAGCTAATGGGAGACTTCCTGTTGACATACGTAGTCTTTGGATCAGACTTGTGGAGTTTTGGCACTTGTTAAGTGATAGCAAATCTCAGCAAGTCTTGTGGCATAAAAGATTCTATTCAGATCTGTCACTGAGTGCCTGTTTCATTCTTTTCATCTTCTCTTCTGCTCTATTCAAGTTCTTGTGCTGCTCTTGTTCCAGTGGTGCCTGAGTGCCCTCCAATGGTGCTAATGCTCCCACAAAGAGATAATAATGATACCTGCCTGCTTCAGAGGATCCCTTTCTGCTCGGCTTCATTTCCCTCTACCTTGCAGACAGTCAGATTATACCCCATGGCTATTCCTGTTCTCTTGTCAGCTTCAGAAAGGAAGAAAGAAGTCATTTAGAAACTAACAAAAATGTTAATTGTATCATAAATCTCTGAAAAGAACAGCATTTCAGCAGTTTATTCTGATTTGAGTGTGTGGCACTGTGCTAAATCTGCTTTTCTTTTTCCTCTAAGTCACTGAAAGATGAGAAAAAACAGGGGAGACAGTCTGGTTTGCCAATCTGCAACATCAAGCAAGTGCACATTCACCATTTAAGCCCTAGACCTAATCAGAAACAATATTTAAGCCAATACTGAATTAGTATTATATTATAAAAGAAAAGCAGTTTTCCTCATTAGGCTGAAATACGTGCATTTACATGCCTTTCTGTGCATGTCTCCTGGTGGCTGGAGCAGGGGCACCAGCGCACAGCTGTGAGCCCCGCTCCCGCCTCTCCTGCCCTCCTGGCAGCTGGCCGCTGGGGCCAGATTCCCAGTGTCTGTGGCTGTGCTTCGATCCTTTTGCTTTTCTTTCTATTTCAGACAGATCCAGTTTCCAGCTGTGGCCAGCTCCAGTAGAGGGGAGGGAAGAGGGTTAATCCAATCCTTTTATCTTGCCCTTTGTCTAATTAAAACCACAACAAATGGCACAGTTTAGGTTTAAATGTAATTGTGTTTAATGAAACATTAAGGGCAATTAAAGGAGTTACCGTGGCAGCCTCTCTATACCCTCCAGGGTTATAATGGTCTGATGAAGTGCTCTTATTGGCTCTCTTGGCAGGGGGCTGTTAATTGCATTAGAAACTGATAGTGGCTTTCTTTTAATACTGAAGTTTCTCCAGTTATCGATCTCAAAGCACCGGCACGTGACCAGCCACAGGATGCCAGGGCTGCGGTGTCCCCAAATCGTTGGCAGAGCCTCTGGGTCTAGTCAGGGAAGCTGCTGGGGCTGGGGTTGCCGAGTGAACCTTTGAGGTCCCCTTCTGCCTTAATTGTTAATAGGAGGCAATGCTCACACTTTTTCCCCAGGAAAAGTTGGGTTGGTATAGTTAGGTTAGTCTGGAAGCTGCCCGCACAAGGGACACTTAATGTATAAGCCTAGGTGGTTCATGCTCATAAAATATTATGTATTTACGGCTGATTTCATACTCCCTTGAAGAAAGTCTCAGCACCTAGAGCTGACTGGAGTTTTCACCTACAAGAAATTTCCACCTTCCTCTTTAAAACACAGCCTGAATTTAAAGCCAGTTTCTCACGCTTCAGGCCTCTGACTCATGCCTGACTCAGGTGGTTTTTAAAAATACAGCTGGGAGCTGGCACAAGTGAGGTAAACTGAGGCAGGGCAGCCCCAGTGCCGCCCTGGGGTGATGCAGAGGGAACCAGGAGGGGAGTGGGACAGGACACCTGGCTCTAATTGCCTTCCCGCTTCTGGACCAGATAAGCACTACCAGAGCAACAAAATAAATTGAGGTTTTAAGACTGGTGCTGCAAGGTAGGCACTGGGGTGACTCGAGCTTCTTTGTCTCTGTTGTCTCTCTAGCTGGAAGTTGTGGCTTAAAGCCAAGGTTAACTGCTGCCTCCGGAATGTGGTGCGGGCCTGACAGCAGCTCTGTGGCAGCAAGGCTACTCCCTTCGCATCCCTGACAGCATGACTGCTCTGTAAATCTTAGTAAAAGATGTCACAGCAGCACATGTTCCCCAGAGACTGGGAGAGGAAGGGAATGATATATGAGAGGAACCTGTCTCCAGAGTCCTGCCATCTATTTCTCAAGTCTTAAGAAAATGTTGCCACTGAGCTGTCTCCATTTATCTCAAGTAAATATGGAGAGAAACTTTTAAAATGAGAGGCCCTTTGTATTTTTTTTTTCCCTGACAGAGGTTATTTTTAACACCAAAGGCTTTTTCTTTACCCCTCAGCACATTTTCCAGTTGCACTGTTATTTATTTCAGAAAGCACCTTCTCATCTCCACCTGCTTCCTGCCCCACACAGACGCTTCCTGAGGCAGAGGGGAGCATGAGCGATATATCTCTGCCTCCCAAAGCCCATCGTGATGCTTCGGCCTCACCGCAGCCACGGGGGCTGACAGATGGACTCTTATCTCCATTGTGCAGATGAGGAGCCAAAGCCTGTGGAGACCTCGGGACTTATTTGTTCTCACTCAGAAAACCTGTGGTCGAGCAGGAGCTTAATCCTGTTTGCTTTTTTTTCTGAGGGGCAGGGAGTTGTGAATTTGAGGTAATAGTTGTACTTTGGGTTGTTGCTTCCCTTACCAACCCCACCATTGTGCACCTCTCTGAAGGTTTGCTTTACTGGGCTGTGTTTTTGTGGCTGTTTGTCCCTCAGATGACACCTGCCTGATGCTTCTGACAATGTGCAGGTGCTGCTCAGCTCTCTGCGAGCGCAGTGTTCTCATCGTAGTGCTGAGCTCCGAGGGGAACCGCGGCCAGTGGTTACCAAACTGTTCATCAACCTACCCTGGCCTCCAGTGATGGGGTGCAATGAAGGGCCATGATGTTCTTCCTCTTTGCAAGCATTGAGATGGGCAAGGAGGTGTATTAGGGACTGTCTGTGTTCTCCATTAAAAAGGAGTTTTCTCCAAAACCCCCAAATATTCTGGAAGTGTTTCTGCTTGAGGTTGCTGTTGTTTCTTTCCCAAACTTATGTCCAGACTTGATAATACCTTTGTCTGTTGGTCCTTGGCAGCAAGAAACCAAGGAAAACAAAGTGTTAACCTGAGCTTTTCCTGCTGTGGCCCTTGGAGCCTACCTTGGAATGCTGCTTGGTGTCATCTTCTTGGACTGTCACTGTCCTTGTGATGCTGTCCTGTAGAGCAGCAGGCATACAGAAGGGGAGCAGGGAGGACAAAACCAACCACCTTCCATGTTGGGTATGCTGAACCTCACCATCATGCAACCATCCTGTCCCTGAAAATGCCCGATTTCCTCAGTGTGGTCCTGCAGTGGTGCTGCGGGGATGGGGCATTCATGCTACTTAGGCAAAACATGATGATTTAAGTTTAATTTAAACAATAAAATGGCCATTAAACAAGTTATGCGTTGACCACCTTACCGTGCCCTCTAGCGCTAATCCTGATTAAGTGTCTTTATTACTGGGCTCAGTTGGCCTTTTTTAAACGACAAGGAAACACTTGATAGCACGAGTGCAAACTCCTTTCCTCTTGGCAATTATCTCCCTTCCCTACTGAGTTCTGCAGGAGAAGGGAAGAAGAGGGGGAAGGCAAAGGGAGAGCGGGTTGGCCAGGGGAGAAATCCGCCAGCACCTGATCCGTTTATCACATAGATGTGCCATAGTGGAGGCTTAATGGAGATTTAAATAATTCAGGGCACTCAGCCCCACTAAAGCTGTATAATGAGCCTTCTGCACTGTGAGCTGCTGCTCGGCTGAGCATACGAGCAGGGAGGTCCCGTGGTTTATTCATGCATAATTAAAAGAATAAAAGGGGATTTAGAGCAACAGTGTTACAATGAAGCATGCGGACAGAGGCTCCCTTTGTATTTAACTTGGAAATGCCAAACTGTTGTTGACTTGCAGAATGAGCTTCCCTCTTTCCTTTTCTTTCTTCTTTTTTTTTTTTTTTTTTTTCCCCCTACTATTCCTTACTGACCTGTACCGGCTGCTCTCTGTCCCATGGGCATGGGGCTGTCTCTGTGGGGGGTTCACAGTGATAATTATTTCCCACATCAGGGCAAAAGTTCTTGGTCCTGTGGTTATTCAAGATCTTTTCTGGAACAACCAGGCATGAGCTGAGAAGCCTTTTCCAGCATCTCCCACCCATTTGTTCCTGCCAGAGGGGATTGCTCCAGAAGAATAGACTGAAAAGCAAGGTGGGAAGAATACTGGGGATTATTCTAACTTTTAAAAAATATTATTTATTGTTTTATACTGTGTTATTCAGAAAATCTGTGGCAAAATTATGCTGGCTTCTGCCTGGGTGGATGAGTCCAAGAGTGCTTGTTTGTTTCTGCTTTT